>CAJHQQ010003021.1:0-52586 GCA_905132885.1 Moricandia moricandioides
GATAGTTTTTTTTTTTGAAACTGATTGAGTGCGATAGTAAATTATTGCAAATTAACGAAGCAATATACTAACTTTCTCTGCAACGTTTTGAACTTATATGTAGACTTGCAGTAATTATTTCCATCAAACCGCTTTTTTTGGGTTTTGTTCTACCAAGGACAAGAGCTAAAATTTAATATATGTGCATGAAACTAAAACAAACTTACATTATAAAACTACTTTTATTGCTTAAAACGTTCGAGAATAAACTATTCAAGTCTTTTTAATATTTTTCTCCGAAGAGTTAATGATAATTTGTGAGCCTTCATGATAAACGAAGAAGTAAACGAATAATCTTCATCAAGTGGAGAATTTTGTGGACCTCATCTTCTCGTATTTGATTATAAGTTCTTTTCTAAGATAATTATAGATATAAAGCTACAGAAAACCAATATAAATAGTATTTTGGCATATTACCTTTTAAAATTATCTTTAAAAATCAAGAGGAACCATATCTAAGAAACGGATCAAGATGAACATGCGTGGGATTTGAAGAAGATCAACTTCTTCTTCTGTTCTCTTTTCCACTTTGGCCTTATGTGATCAAGAAGGGTCGGCTGCCCTATCCTCTTTTAAGTTATCTTTTTTGGTTATTACAAGAGATATATCAAAGTCTTTAAAGAATCTCACTGTTTGTGTCCCTATCCGGAAGTGATAAAGAATCCTAATTTGTCCATATGCTTACAACAAAATAAATATAGTGGAAAAAGTGAAATAAATCGTTACAAGTCTTTTTTTTTTTTAAAAGCAGTGACCAACAAGAATGGCAAAAAAAAAGAAAAGATAGCGAAGCTTCTAAATTTCTCTAAACAAGGAAAATAAAATTGAAACAATTAATGGAGAAATGGAACATGGAATCAATAGTCTTTCAGCATCAAGAAGAGAGAACATTACCCATAATAAGCTTTATTTTTTTTCTTGACCGATGCTGACCATGACAATGATCATGATGGCTCCACTATCCCCATAACCTAATCCCTTGTAGCATTTATGTTATATATATAGCCCCATTGCGATCTTTCTTGTAAATACACAAACCTTCTTCACTCTAGCTCTCTTACATAAGAGAATCACAAAGAGAATCTGTTTCAAAGTGATTAAGAGTATAATCTTTTACAGTTAATAATGGAAGGTAAAAGACGAGTCGGATCATCAACTTCTTCTTCTTTAACCGCAGAACTCTTCGGCTCTAAAGATCCTTCCCCGCCATATTCTTCATCAGGAATCTTTTCCTCCATTTTCCCTCATCCTTCTAAGGTTATATTACCTTCCTTTTCTTCAGACTTTGTTTCTTGAGTCATCAGAATGATTCTTGAGTTTCTTGATTTGATTTCTCAGGGTGTTGCAAGAGATGGTCCAAGTTCCAAACATGGCTCACAAGGTCAGTGAATAAAATACTTTCTTCTTCATTTTTGCTCATTTTTCGTCTCAGAAGAATTAAGGCTTGTTTTTCTAATAATATGTTTTCCTACACAGCTCAACGTAGAGAATCTTCAGCTGCGCAAGAAGACAGAGTTGAGCCATGTCATCTAAGCTCTTCTCTTTACTATGGTGGTCAAGACGTGTACTCTCCATCCACCACCAACCAAACTTACCCTACAGTGAGTTTTCATATTGTTTTATATCCTAAACTATTGCTAATCGCTTTCAATAAAATAAATTAATAAGCAGAGGACTTGACTGATCAGAGAAACCATTTTTCAGGTAAGAAACGAGCGTCCAAGAAGCGGAGAAGACGATGCTAATGGACAGAACTCACAAGATGTTTCAAGAGGAAACTGGTGGCAAGGTTCTCTTTATTACTAAAGAACCAGTTCCTTTTAGTTTCTTTGTAAATCTCTCCACAAACCCTTGAAGCTCAAGTCACGTACTAATATCTACCGAACCAAGACTTTGTATAAATTATGTTTATGCAGAAAAGGGATAATTTATTAGGAGATCCGAAGATTAAAATTAAAATGATCTCATAAAAAAATTGTAATGAATAGTACTTTTTCTAATCAACTGTATGATGTATCAGTGTTTACTATACTTATTCTGTCTCATACTTTTTAGCATTTTACCAAAAATGTTTTTAGCCGTTACTCCATAATAAACCTGAACCAAAGCATGTTGGACTTAATCTTCTTTTACAAAAAAAAAAAAAAAAGAAAAATATTATATCGCGTTTAACTACATGCAAGGGATGAGCATCACGAAATGAGGTTCGTGCCGGTGATTGATCTCAGATATACATTTGCATTGCATGCCGTCACAAGCAAAGAGAAACGGCGAGACGTTTTAGTGAAAAGTAAGTAAATATAAAAAAACATTAACGCCGTTGCCGGGTATCGAACCCGGGTCACCCGCGTGACAGGCGGGAATACTTACCACTATACTACAACGACATTGTTGTTTGGCATCATATTACAGCTTATCTATTGAATAAAACATTGCCCTTGACAGACAATGTCTCAAGTATATACGTACAGTAGTTGTATAGATGTACAATTTATGTTATCGACGGCGATGCCTGAAAATTTTCTAATAAAAAGGTGTTCATTATTTCAGCCATAAAAAAGTATGTCAGCGTTAGAAGTTTGATTATCCCGTACTCAAAGTCTAATTTATATGGTTAATGGTTGTTAGAAAGGCTTTACCATAAAGGGATATTAGACCTACTTTCTTGACATAAAAATGATTATTAGCGAGTAAAACGTTGCAGAACCTGAAAAGAAATTAATATATTTTCTCATATAAAATGTGAATTCTAAAAGCAAATTAGCTAGTGGTAGTAGGAACTATTTATAGTAGTTATATAGTTATACCAAGAAAAATGTATGCATACTTACGTTTTGTCAAGTCTTTAAGGTGAACCTAATCTTCCCCAACAATTGTTACTTCAAAACATCGCATAGAAAAAAAGAAGCATATACTATATCTTGTCTCTGAATCAAACATCTCAACCTGCATTTGTTGACTTAAACCACATTAATCCCAAATAAATAACTTAAACGGTTAAACCAATATGATATGTAACTCCGTATGGCTAGCTCATGAAATATATGTATTATCATGGAGTTTCTGTTTCTATTCAAAAAAAAAGTGCGAATCTTACACACTGACTTTGTTTCAAAAACTGGTTTGAGATATAAAATCGTATATTTTATATGGTTGACAATCATAAAAATATATATGTCTGTAATGGTTGATAATGGAATCTTAATTTAATTGGTGGCAATCTGGTTAGAGTTAGCAGTTCTTCAATAATTAGATGTTATAATATCGTGTGTCCTACCTACCAGAATGTGAGGGATACACGACAGACGACACATAACTTATAGCTAGTAGTAGAAGTTTTTTAAACTGAGTATTAGAAGTTAGACTGCGCAATTTGAAATTAATTAATTTCATTGGAAAGAAACGAACTTAGTTTTTTCAGTCAAGCTTGATCATGACAAGTTTTTTCAATGTATATTTTTAGTTAGTTTCAACTGTATTTTTACATTTTGTGGTTTTCCTTGTAGTTAATTGGATATTTGATTAATGAATTAAAATGTAATAAACAAAATCAGATCATTTGTACGTTGTACATATGGGCTAAAAAGACCATAAATATGTTAAATATCTCTTCAGGATGACATATTGAGGATTTACCAAGGTCGTTGAAAAACATGGTTCGAGTTTTCCACTTCGAATCAAATTATGACTAAAAGATATAGATGCGTTGATTAGCAAGAAATCCCTACTTTTACAGTTTCTATATTTAGCTTAGAATTTCTCAAATTAACCATAAGAAACTATAATTTTATATAGCCGATGACATGACATTTTCAAGTACACGTATGTAAAACTAGTTCAGCAATGAGTGTAGAGTGGAGCTCTATCTTTCTTCACTTATAAGATCAATTGTATGAGGTTAATACGAAGCCAGATCTAAGGCACAGCCGTATAAGATGTTGGTTTCCAAAAACTTAGAACTCATATGCAAACCTCCAAAATTACGGGAAAAAGTATAAAAGTTCTTAAAAAAAATATCTATAGCCTTCGAAATCTAAATCCAACCTATTTAACCGGCAAAAATCGCTATTTTTAGTGTTCAGTTAGATAACTTGTTGAGTCTAAGAAACCATAGCTTTTTCTTCCGTCTTCTGCGACTGCCATTCAATTTGTATACTCATTCCATTTTGAGTAATTGTAAGAATTTCATTTTAGGTTAGTGTAAAATGAATATGTCGTCACTTCCAAGACGTATATTATTGGCTTGGCTATCGAACTCATAGAATTGGTCAGATTTTTTTTTGCCAAAACCCATTTTATGAAATCAAGTGGTGGTCGAATCTAAATTGGTCCGGTTGGATCAGATCTACATGGGAAATAGAACACCATTAATGTTGGTCTCCTTTGTTAGTAGTCTGCGCGTAAATTCCTTGCTCTAGAGATATGGAAGATGATGAAGCCCAAAAAATCATCTCGTATAAGACAAAATAAAATTAGCTCTAAAACAAAAACCGGTTAGTCAGTTGGGTTCGCAATCATGTCAACCAAGTCAAAATAGTCTTTTTGTACATGTAATGTGGTTAATAACAACACAGGTAAGCAAGACATCGCTCAAATAAGCCATTCCATCTCTTCATGAAGTGCCGAAATATTTTGCCGACATTCTTGAAGTCCAAAATGTTCGATCTCCGTTTGATCCCTATAGGTTCATCCTAGTCCACTAACCAGACCATGATCGATCCATGAGGCATCAATTTGGCAGGTTGGGGATCTGGGTGTCTATAGGTGATATCGAACTGATAACTAGAAGAGGTGGTAAATTCCACTTTTTCCTCGTCTAGATTTGAAACTCTCCAACAATCTGCTTCTATCTTAACCAACTTGCTTTCCCATAAACAACTTTATCATTCTTTGCCTTCTAGATAAACTATGGGATCCATGGGAAGGTTTTAATAAGTAATTCCAAATATGTCACATCTTTTTTCCTCCAAAAGAAAAATTCATGTTTTTGATAAAGAGATATACTCGGAAAATAATCCAGAAGGAACTAATAGTTCGATAAAGCACACACCTGCAACGTACGAGGACACTCAAAAAGGAGATGGTTTTTGGTCTCCTCAGGACCATCGCATCTAAGACAGCTTCTATCGACGCCCAGATGTCAAAAAACTAATATTTCTATAGTCGCAATACATCTTCTTAGTGCTTGCCATATAAAATGTTTCATCTTCCCCGGTACTCTAACCTTTCACACATGGCTCTATAAACCAGTAATACTTGATTGGATAATAATTAGCCAGATTATTTTTAACAGTTTTAAGTTTTTGTTTACTTGTGAAAAAATTTCAAGAAAAAAATAAAAATTGAATACGTTATTTTTGAAAATTTGTTTACTAGTTCAACACCTTACATAAACAACCCAAGAATATCAGAAATCCAAAAAGAAATATCAGAGATCAAACAAAAACTTCCAGGTTCCTAAAGAGTTAATTTGGGACATATGCTATCATAATAAAAAGAAATTATCTACTAACATGATCCTAATAGGTAACTGGAATATATCTCAATCAATTTATATATAAAAATACATAATTTATTAGATAATCCACCTGTTATTATAATATTTATATTTTTCTTATATATATAATAATTTTATATTATAGGTTAAGTTTGCAATCATCTTATTGAATATATTTTTTTATTTATAAAGAAAAAACTCTATTATTGAGTATAACTTCAAATTAACTCTAAAAGAAATTCTATAAGTATAGTTTTCCCGTCCTAAAATAGAGTAATTTATTGAAAAACAGATTATATAAATTGGGAAACAAATCATCTATAAATAGAATGTTATTTATTAAAAAGTATACGAGTAATATAATTGCCAAAATTTATCAATAGGTCATGATGTTTTTAGAAGTTTAATTTTTTAGCAGAATATTATACATTATGCTATCTCAAAATATATAGCTGTACTTCATTATTTGATTACATTGTTATAAGAGAAATGTTTATAAACATTCACCTAAAATAGAAGTTTGACAAGGCCTGCGAGATTTGAGGTCTCTATCAAATTGGTTCTTTAGTTCTTTGGGTATGAAGTTTCTTCAAATTCACAAACAATTTTTCGTAACTTGTTTTATCGTTATTATCTGAACATCTACTTCGGTTCCATCAACAAAACTTTTGGTTTAAGCTTTTGTCTTCCCGTTCTTAAATTCTTCGTATCTCTGTAGTTTAGTTCTATTATTCAATATTATATGGTTTTGGAAGAAATGTGTTTTTTGGTAACTTTGCAACATCTTCATGTTATTAATATACTCCATCCGATGACAAAAAAAATTGTCATAAATAAATGCATTCATATTTGAAAATTAAAAAAAAAACAAAAAGAGACAATTACATATATGGATATATATATATTTAAAATACTATAGCTTTCCTTAATCCTTAATCTCTCGTGACTCGCAACAATTGGCAGGTGATGGTAACGCCTTCTGCTTAAAGCTCTCCATCTGTACGGTCTTCTTCTTCATCCTTCTTTATATATCTCTTAACTCAAGACTTCTCTCTCTCTCTATTGTTAAAGTTCGTTTGTTCTGTTTGTATCTATCCAAAGATATTTTCTCTGTTCTTCTAGACAAAGATTCATCAAACATGGAATCTACTGAACTGCAAGACATAGATTTCTTTAGCTCCTTTTCCGACCACACAAACTCAACTTTCTTCACTCCAACAACAAGCTCCCTCCGATCCGAAGACCCTGATTCACCTAAGCCACAAAACGAAGAAGAAGAAGAAGACGAGTACGTTGCAGAGTTGACTCGCCAGATGACTAACTATATGCTTCAAGATGATGAAAAGCATCACAAGGTACACACCTTCTTTTTCTTGAAACCCAACAGATTCGATTCTTTCTTTTTTTTAAATTTAATTTAATTTAATTCTTTTTATACTTTTTGATCAGTCTTGTAGTGGTAGTGGTGGTGGCTCTGGCTCTCCTCAATCTACTCTTTGGTCACCTTTTGCCTCCGGTTACAGCAGCCCGATCGGTCCTTCACGAGAACCATCTCCGCCGTTAACTCCGGCAACTGCGGTGGAGACAAAGCCTGTTATGATACCTTTTCAATCTAAACAAGCTTTAATCGATGAGCAGATTCGATCTATTCAAGCCAACGTGAGCTCATGTTTTGTCATTTATTAATTTACTAAAGAATCTTCTCTTTTAAAAAATAAAACATATCCGTCGGTTGTAAAATCAACGGTTTAGAATCAACCTTAATGAAAACAGAGTTTGATTACGACCGTTGGATGCATTATCTTCTTAAATAAAAGTTTCGATGTTAATTTTTATTGTCTATATAGTTCCATAAGATGAAAAAGGAGAAAGAGAAGCAACGTAAAGATGACCTATTAGGAAACAAAGCAAGGAGCTACCACCACCACCAACAGAGACCAAGGTCGGGCGTTAAGGCGGTGTTCGTTGACGGGTCAGGTTCGAGAACCGGGTCGGGTGGAACTGGAGTGTTCTTGCCGCGTAGTCATGGCACTGTCGTGGAGACACGCAAGAAATCAGGTTAGAGCCTATAGTAATGTCATATTAATTTATCATTATCAAAAAATCTTTATTGTTTTTTTTTTAAAAAAGGTTACGTATGATAAAGGACAAAGATTATAATTAAAGATTGATGACGTCGTCTAAGTACTTTGAGATTCCTACTTTGTTTTTGGGGGAGTTGACAAAGTGGGAATCTTGCGTATATACATTAGATAATTTCATAAACTATCTCCTTAATATACACCACTGAATGTTATGTGTAATTAATTTTTCTGTGGTCGACGAGATGGATAGGATTTCATATCCCTCCATGCACTTTCAGAATCGACCTTTGGTGTTTTGATAATCTTCTTATCATCTAGTCAAAACGGTTTTGTTTTTTGAGTATTTAGAAGGATTCAAAAGTGGTGACATGAATAGTTTTAATTGAAATAGTTAAAATATTAGGGTGGGTTAGTTTAAGCTGATTGAGTATCAATCATCTCAAGCTCAAAACTCAATTATTTAGGACAACTATATAATAACAATATTTCTCCTACATTATTACATTATTTACATTATTACATTATTTGACTGAGTAGATTCCAAAGATTCCTTCTCACCTATTAATCTTTTTTTTTTAATGTAGATTTTGTGTGGATGTAGAGTTGACAGATATGCCCTCTTTAATTAGAATCTTGCCTCAAGTGGTTGCCCCCCATTGTTAGTCCCTTTACATTTCACCAAAAATAAAACCATATAGGTTCAAAAATCATTGTCATTAGTTTTTTCTTATGACCCACTTGTTTCATTCAATAAGTGGATTATAATCTAAGATAACCTTAGATATTTATTCATCTCGTGATTCTTTATCATGTCACCGTTCGATCATAAATACGCAAGGCTATAAGCGAACCACATAGTGTAACCTTTTTTTTCTTTCTAAATATAGTATTATATTCGTTTTGAAATTGAATAGACAGTTAAAAGTCTCGTGCCCACATGTAGTATTAACCAAGGTTGTTATGTTATTTAAACACAATGACTTATATACATAATATAACAACGTTAATAATCTCTGATTTTTTTCATTTTCAACTCTTAACCGATACCCAATCTAGGAGTCGGTGGGGTTTGTCAACAAATATCGTCGACCTTTTCTTGATAAAAAATATTATATGAATCATTTGATTTGATCTGGCTTAGATATTGGTGGGGGTGGTGACAATTCACTATCTACTGTACTGTTGTTATTAAGATTTGCTGTCCTTCTATGAGACTGATGTCTCAACCAAACAGTTTTTTTTTTAACATTAATACTCTGGATTGAGTACAAGTCCGGTTTAGTTTGGTTTAGATGTAGATTTAGTTTGGTTTTGACAGTGGATGAAAAAAATTTGTTGCAGGATGTTCAACAGTAATAATACCAGCAAGAGTAGTTGAAGCCTTGAAAGTGCACTTTGACAAATTGGGTGTTCCTTCTACATTCTCTTCTGATATCCCTCCTTTTCATGGTACCAACCCCACCTATCTTTTTCCTTATTCAATTTCCCGTTCTACTATTCTTTTGAGTAAAGTTATTATTTCACAATAATTAGCTTTTTTTTTTGAAACACCAGTAATTAGCTATATATATATATATATATATATAGAGAGAGAGAGAGAGAGAGAGTACAAACCCTCTCAAATTTTTTTTGAATCATTAAAGTCATTTTGTGAGAAATTCACTACCGAAGTATTTTTAGGTTAAAGTATTATTTCAATTGATAATTTTTAAAATTTTATTTTAATTGTAATTGTTGATTTTTTTTTACCATATAGATGCTTTGTTGGTGTCCATGAACAACAAAAACAACAAAAGTAGTTCATCAACTCGGGCCCAAAGTGGACCACCGTACATGGTGGAGATGTCGGCAGAGAGCCACCAAGAACCACCGGCGGATTTGCCACATGAATGGACGTACTGATCGAAACATTGGCACATGCCCTTGTTTGTTGCAGTTATAGGTTTCCAAAAGGTACTGTTTTATCGGATTGAATAGTTTATAGTTGGGTCAAAATATGAAATAAATAAAAAGCTTGAAATATTCTTTGGAAATATGTAGATTTTAATCGGGGGTGAATTTGTTCTTTTATTATTGGTAGTTCCATTAGCTGGGTCAGGTCAAATAAATAGTTCTTATGATAAAAGAACAGTGAAATATGCATATATATATATGTTTATATATTGCATGTCTATTGTAATAAAAGGGATGTGTTGTTTTAGAAGGATTCCTTGTAATAAAAGCATCGACAGTGTTATGAAAATAAAAATGGTCTATTGTAATAAAAGGGATGTGTTGTTTTAGAAGGATTCCTTGTAATAAAAGCATCGACAGTGTTATGAAAATAAAAATGATTTAATTATTACGCCTTAGTTCTTACATCTACTTCGTTTGGTTAAACTCTATTGTATACAAACTGCACTTATAGAATTGTAGCCTTGGGTTTTTGAATAATACTATTAGTTTGTAGTTTTTTCAAAATCTAAGATTTATCTGTGGAGCGCGTTTAGATGTATGGAATTGTGAAAAGATATGACATGCTTGTGGCCTCGTGGGTGGTCTTAAATCCGCCGACTTATCGTAATGTGCAAGAATGTTGTTGACTTATTCTTCGTACTTTATAAGGTTCATGTGCACTCACGGTTTGTCATTTATTCATATTAATTCTGAGCCAGTGACGGTGTACACAACATTACTTTCTCCACTCGTCTGATGTGACTTCTCTTTCATTTTTTTTTTTGTTTACTTAGACCGAAAGTTTACATATGGGGTTTAGGTATTCGTGCTACAGCATACTACTTTATAAAACTAAAAATGATACTATTGCGTTAAGAGAACCGACTATGATTGAAATACGAATATTGAAACTTTGACCGACCTGTAGTAGTGTTGTTTTCGAGTTAAAATCATGCTAGTTTACTGTTTTTCCAAATCTAGTTATCAACTTTGTTGGACTCTGTAATTTCATTATAACTCGATATATTAATACGATACAAAATCGTCTTAGGTCCATTGGTCAAGTCCGTTTAGAGTTTTGTTTCTGGCACCATCTCAAAAGAACCTTATACTAACTAAAGTTTGAATTATTTCATATATCAAACGATGATTGTTTATATTTTTCTTAAATCAAACTATGATTGGTTACATTTTTTCGGATATGGAACTTTGAATAATATCAAGCTTTAAGTCAAAAAAAAAAAAATTGTTCGTATCATCTTTGTGCATAAACCATGCTAACTTTCTTTGTATCGTTCCAGTTTTATCGAATGTTCCCGAAAGGACAATCAAAAAAGAAACTTAAGAATAATATCTCAACATATCTCAATTAGCGGGTTACCAAAGCTAGTTAAATAGGTAAAAGGAAGGTAAACCAAAGGTTGGTTGAGTTCCGGTTAAAGGTTGGTTGAGTTTGTTACAGAGTAACAAACTTGTTCCCTGTTATGGTGATCAGTGATTATAACCATCTGTTGCTATATCTTATCTTTTCACATTGGTGAAACGGGTTTAATCCTTTCTCTAAACGATCATGTTAAATAACCTAGGACTTCATGGTGTAAGTTTGTGGTGATTCTTGTGTTGAGCAACGTGGTGCGTGTAGGCCACTGTTATCAACACCCACACCACCACGTACATGTTTTTATATAATCTTTGTTACATCTGAATGACTTAAGTCTCCCGTGGTATACGGTATGTTTTTTATGTTTAGGAAATTTACTTTTTCTGAATAAAATGTATTTCTAATGAGAAAAAATAAATCGTGTTTTAGAGATCTAGAGGATTGTAAAGTTACTTTCACTAACATAATAATATACAAATTGCTAAATAGGTATTTGACTCAATTCGTTTTGGTTTTTTGTTTTCTTTGAGTTTGATTATGTCGATAACAAATTTCTCTAGTAAAACTGAAACTCCAAATTCCATGTTTAGTATTGTAAAGTCTTATCGCTACTCAGCGTAAATGCGTATGCAACGATATGGAAACGGTATGGAACACCTTTTAAAAAGTACAGACAATTTATATAATGAGCCGTATATTACCGATAGACCGAGTTCCACGAATCTACTTTTTTTGTTCATTTGGGTTTACACACAGACATCTTTTCTTCTACAATTTTTGGCTTTTCTAAATGAGATATTTCTCTAACTTATGAGATATTACTCTTTTGGTCGTCAATAAGATGGGTGAGTGGGAGACTGGGAGTTGGGACGAACACACTCTTTTTACCCAAGCACTATTTCTTAGATGATTTCAACTGCGCCGTTTAAAGAACTTGTTTTGTGTCCCTATATGCGCATTCAACAAAATGAAAATAAAAATCAAATAAATTCCATATATATATTTGGAAAAACTTATGTTTAGACTCAGAGCATTTTACCGAAATCAGAACCGACTCAAAAAACCGGTTTGGATCGAGTATGGTCCATTGGGTTTCGTTATGAAAGATTTGCGGGTCTTGGACCCGATCCGATCTGAACTTGAAACCCGATAAAATATTCGAAATACCCATAATTTCTAGTATATATTAGGGTTATGGATATTTCAATATATTTTTGGCATTACAAATATTGTTAAGTATCGGATTTGGGTTTTCATGTATAATTTTGGATTTTGGATAAAATTGTAGATTTTAAAAAATATAGTTCGGTTAATCAGATAAAATTTCAGGTATTTTTCTGTATTCGGGTTATATTTTGAGTAAAATTTTAGATATTTTCGAGTATATAAATATATTTAGGTATTTTTTTGTGAATTTGAGTATTTTTTGAGTCAGATCCGGACAGCCCCGACCCGGACCCAACATGACCCGAACCAAATCTGAACCGATAAATTATTTTTAGGATTCAACTATATAAGACTTAAACTGATCCAGACTCGACAAGAGCCGAATTGAACACGAACCAACAAATTCTAATTACTTTAATGAGTCTGAATATTTAAAATCCGAAAAACCTGGATTTGACAAGACCCGATCCGAATCCAGACGAATTGGACATACCTACTTATATCACCTTAATATATTTTCATCTAAGAAAAATAAGTACGCATTTGAGGAGAAATTGACCCAAACATACTATATATATTCCTCTAGGCCCATGTCATCTTTTCTGGCTTGTAGATATTCAATTTTCCCTAACTATCTGCCTAATAGATATTCGATTTTAACAGGATATGCTTAATCTTTCGGTACTGACAAAATCAAAACAAACGAAAATCTTAGGAAACCGATAGTAAACAGGAAGAAACATCTAACTAAGTTTCACTGAAGAGTAGTCTGAGTCCTTACCAATCGCAACTTCTTCGTCTCTTTATTTTTTGAACAAATCGCAACTTCTTCCTCAAACTCTGAATTCAGTTAACCCAAAACCAAAAGTAACAAAATTAAATTAAATAAATACAGAAAAAAATAATAGAAATCGAATCATCGTTTGTTCGGCATGGCAATATATTGAATCAACATGAACGTAATTATATTTTAGACCAAAATAAGAAAATAAAATGATAATAAACAACTAAATCTTCAAATATTTTATTTTGATTATTTAAACGGAGGAAAAATAAAGCCTACAAAGAATCAATCAACAATGTGACTGAACTTGGGTGTGATTGTTACTTCCAGTGTCCTTAAAAGACCTACTTCCAAAAATCATAAACCCTAATCCAAAACCAGCCATTGCAGCCAAGAAGACTCCTCCGTTGAATGACATCACTGCCAACATGATCAAATAAGACAAACCAGCCCTCACGGTGTAAACTAACGTCTGGACTAGCCCGCCGCCAAAGCTAGCTGGACCGGCTTTCATGACCCCGCATCGCGACATCCACTCTGACAATGCGGATACGACGAAAATGGAAGCTAGGCAGGCCCAATACATGGTCAGACTGGTCCCTGGCCATCCGTCGAATAGAACCTCCGTTTTTGTCCCCCAAAAGAAAGTCATGTGCATCATGCCACCGTGATGACGGCGGCGATGTTGGAAAAACGCCGACGGTGAAGGTGCCGGAGCTGCCTGAGAAGATCCACCCATCATGCCGTTCATATTCTTTTACTGATGTGAGGGTTTCCTTATGGCATGTGAGCGTGTGGGATAATTTATAAGGGTTTTGTGTTTGGGTTGGAGTTAGGTGTGTGTAGTACAATGTACATTTTACAACAACAATGCGATAATCTTGTTTATATTAAAGTTGTACTTTAAAGATATTTAGTTAAGTGTTAAGATGAAGTGAAAAGAAAACAAGAAAAAAAGATATTTAGTTGAGATTATTTTCTTCTACCTTTTTTCTAGTCTAAGAAATGAAATTTGAAGAAGTAAACCCAAAAGATGTGGAAATCTAGAATATATTTCTTTTGAGACGATTCTTCTTGTTTCTAGCTTTACCGTTAGCGCAGATATGTTCAAATAGTTGAAAGTGTGGAATTTTAAATAAACAAACTCTAGTAAATTCACATAATCTCAAAAACATTTGCATAGTATTTACACACCAAGGTACAAATTCGTTTCATTGTTTTCACTATCATATATATGGTACTTTATTTATGCAACTAACAAACTAACTTAATTGGGCTTAATAATATTAAAAAAAAAATTGATCGTCTTGCAAAAAAAAAAAAAAAAACAATCGAGTCAGGTGGTTTTTAAATAATGTACAAAACAAAACTGAACCTACGTGGCTTTGATTTTTATAGAAACACTAGCATTTGATCTGCGCATCCACGCATATGTTATTTTTATGAATGCTAAATATTTTAAGCAATTTGTTTAATACAACTGTATATATAATTTGAACTTAATATTTGATATCCGTTATCTGATCCGAGATCCCATCCGCTATCTAATCCGGGATCCCATCCGCTTTGAAAAATGGATAGTCGGAGATCATGAATAGTGATTTTATGGATTCGACTAATCCATGTACAAATTCAGTAGTAAAATTTTATCTGAATATTAAATATTTAAGATTTAATTATAGTTATCTATGTATATTATATATACTTTTTTATAAAATAACTAAATTTTTAATTTTATTAAATTTTAATAATTTTTATTTTTTTTTAAATAATAATTTTAAATAGACTAAATATATGGTTAATAATTAGTTTTTGATTTATTTTTAATTAAAAAACAGGTTCGAATGTCCGCGTGTATTTGGATTTTAGTCTGAATATCCTAACCCTGAATATCCGGATCCGGATAACAATTTTACGAATCCGACTAATGTATATCTGAATCCGTATATCCTAAAATACTCTGGATATTCGATTCGTCCTAGACATAATTGTGTATTGTTGTAAACCAGTTAGTGTGGATGCAATAACCATCATGGAAATGGAGTCACATGGAAATGAAGATAAGGAAGATCATGGCCGAGTATTGGATAAGCATGGCGAGTTTGGGATAATCCTTGTCCAAGAAGGATTACACTTATTTATTCCTAAACCTATGGGGAATATACTTTGTAGTTATTATCCTAATCCTTATTGTAGTTATCTTTAGGTCCCTATATATAAAGGGAACCTCTTGTACTCGATACACACACCTTTTACATTAATAAAGTAGACAATTCCCCCATACGTTCTTAACACGTTATCAGCACGATCGTTCTACAAGCCCTAAGCTAATATCCGATCTGCATACTCAAGAACCCTAATCCGAGATTCAAGTTTTCTGCATCAAAACAAGAACTCCTGCAATCAGCAAACAACCGGATCTCTCTCTCTCTCCCTAGAACCAGCCGATACAAGCACAAAGAGGTAAGCCGGCACAATCAATCCAGCCGCTACACACGGAGTAAGTTCATACGGAGACACGCGACCACAAAGTACCATCCGATCAACCCCACACACCTGCGACAAGCTCTTTTAAATTCACAACCAGATCCGGTACACCACAAAACTCGAGTGGAGGTTTAAGGTAACCCTAGAACCCTAATTTAGTATTTGACCTAGATATTGCTAGGATGCTGGATTAGGATAGAGAACCTCACCCTGATCATCTAGGACTCGTAATCATTGATTGATTGAATGATTGGTTGATTGTTTAGATTAAAACCACTTAGAATCCGGGTGCTAGGATTGCTAAACTATACGATTTCATGTCTAATTCAAAATCGACTTGATTAGGATAACAATATGAACCGATTTGCTTGCATGCTTGATTGATTGACAAACTGAGCCAAGATTATAAAAAATATGCATCATAAATCGTATTGGCCGCATGGCATGCATACATACACTAATCGATTGATAATATTACATAATGAATTGAAACTACATAACAATCTAATTATGAATTTTGTATGAATGTCAGATGTCTAAAATCAACAATCTGGATTTCACTGCCCTAAGCGTCTCTGGAGACAACTATCTCCAATGGGCACTAGATGCCAAGATTATATTAAAATCAAAGGGCCTCGGTGATTGCATTATAGAAAACAACGTTGCAACCGAGAAGGATAGATACAGGGCTATCCTTATTATACGCCATCATCTTTCAGAAAGCCTAAAGGATCAATACCTAAAATTGAAAATCCTTTTGACCTTTGGAAGGAATTAAAGATAAGGTACGGCCATCAGAGGTTGGTAATCCTACCAAAGGCAACATATGACTGGAGACATCTTAGAATCCAGGACTATAAGTCCGTAGATGAATACAACTCAGCCCTATTTAAAATAACCTCGAAACTAAAGCTATGTGGTGAAACGATAACAGATAATGAGATGTTAGAAAAGACATTCTCAACCTTCCAATCCAGCAACGTGTTGTTACAACAACAGTATCGAGAGAAAGGGTTCAAGACATACGCTGAACTTATATCATGTCTGCTGCTCGCTGAGCAAAATAATGAGTTGTTAATGAGGAATAGTGAACTAAGACCTCCGGGAGTATCTCCATTGCCTGATACCAAAACGGCCACGAATGAAAAACGTGAATCCCACCATGTCCAAAATACCGGCCATAACAGCCATAACGGCCGTGGTCGGGGACAATGGCGTGGGAACGGCCGATCATACGGTCGTGGAAACCAGCATGGGCGATCCCCATACGGTCATGATAGTACCGGCCGAAGAAATCCAAATGGACGAAGGTTTGGCCAAGACCAAAATGATCGAAACAAAAACCAGTACACCCGTGGTCGAGGTAGAGGTCGCGGTTTTAAACCGAATGGCCCGACCACGAACAACAAATCCGTTTGTTACAGATGCGGCATGGACGACCATTGGGCTAAAACGTGCAGAACTTCCAAGCACTTATGCGACCTGTATCAAGAGAAGATGAAAAGTAATAACCCTGAAGCCCACATGGTTTATGAAGATGATGAAGGGGATTTCGATCACGAGAAAGAAGATTTCCCAGAATATGAGACTTCAGATTGCTTGAAAGACCAAGTTGACTAAGACATTTTAAATTTGTTGTTTTGTTTTTTGTGTTTTTTTTTAATGCTCGTTTTGATTGAACTTATATAAGTGAAATTTTTTTAATTAATTCATATGATCTAAGTCATGTCACAATCCTTGCTCTAGAAATGAAAGGTGACATGGACATAATTGTGGTCGATAGTGGATCAAGCCACACAATCTTAAAAGATAAACAATATTTTGTCGACCTAACAATCAAAAGCGCCAACATAAGCACAATAGCGGGTATAGCCAAAATGGTCGAGGGTTATGGCCCGGCCAACATAAGATTGCCAAATGGTACTCCTCTTGAGATATCTGATGCCCTATATTCACCCAAATCCAAAAGGAGTCTATTGAGTTTTAAAGATATAAGAATGAATGGTTTCCATATTGAGACAAAGGGCGAAGGACAGAAAGAATTCCTTCTGATTGTGAAAACTCACCATGGCAACAAAGAAATTGTGGAAACTATACCTGCATACTCTACTGGTCTATATTATGCCAAGATCAGTATGATAGAAGCAAATGCTACGGTAAAGGAAATGATTACCGATTATACTAAATGGCACGACCGGTTCGGCCACCCGGGTCAGAACATGATGCGAAAACTTATCCTTAATACAGAAGGGCACACTTTAAAAGGAGTTGTGCCAAAGCATCTCACGTGTGTAGCATGTACACAAGGGAAACTCATAATTCGGCCATCACCAGTTAAAGTGACAAAAGAAACGATAAATTTTCTGGAAAGGATACAAGGGGACATATGCGGACCTATACACCCACCATGTGGGACATTTCGATATTTTATGGTCCTGATTGACGCATCTACAAGGTGGTCACACGTGTGCTTATTGTCCACTCGAAACTTGGCGTTTGCAAGATTACTTGCACAGATAATAAGATTACGAGCACATTTTCCAGATTTTCCATTAAAGACAATACGTCTTGATAACGCTGGTGAATTTACGTGCCAAGCTTTTAATGCTTATTGTATGTCCATGGGGGTAAGTGTTGAACATTCGGTGGCACATGTACATACACAAAATGGTTTGGCCGAGTCTTTTATTAAAAGGATTCAGTTGATTGCTAGACCATTGCTTATGAGATCAAAACTCCCGGTCTCAGCTTGGGGACATGCAGTTTTACATGCAGCAGAGTTGATTCGCATCAGGCCATCTAGTGAGCATCGATATTCCCCATCACAATTGTTAACGGGTCATGAGCCAAACATTTCCCATCTCAAAACATTTGGATGTGCCGTTTATGTTCCCATTGCACCACCGCACAGAACAAAGATGGGACCTCAAAGAAGAATGGGGATATATGTTGGATATGATTCTCCCACGATTATAAAGTATCTAGAGCCAACCACGGGTGATATGTTTAAGGCCAGATACGCGGATTGTCATTTCAATGAATCCGACTATCCAACATTAGGAGGAAATGTGAACCGGCTGATGAAAGAAATATCATGGAATCAGACATCCCTTAATTGGCAAGATCCTCGGACTCAAGAATGTGATTTAGAAGTCCAAAAGATTATACATATGCAAAAGTTAGCTAACCAATTGCCAGATTCCTTTGCAGACCCGAATAGAGTGACAAGGTCACACATTCCAGCCGTGAATGCACCTATAAAGCTTGATGTCCAAGATGGACACGTGAAATGTGCTACAGAGTATATGGTACGATTGAAACGTGGTAGACCAAAAGGTTCCAAAGATAAGAAACTTCGGAAACTAAAGAAAGGTGCTGAAAATGAAACCGAGGAAATGAAAATAAATATGGAAATGGAAACCACAGACATGGACGAGCCAAAGATCCCTGGAAATGATGTTTGGGACGCCAAACCTCCAGGAAATGATGGACCAACTCGTGGAAATGATGAGATCTCAATGAATTATATCATGTCTGGAAAGAAATGGAACATAAATGAAGTCGACATTGATGAGATATTTGCATGCAACGTAGCACTCGAGATTATGAATGAATATGGATCCATGAATGGAAATGAGGATCATGAACCCACGTCAATATTTGAGTGCACCCAACGATCAGATTGGATCAAATGGAAAGAGGCAATAGACGTGGAGTTAACTTCTTGTAGGAAGAGAAAAGTATTTGGTCCGATAATAAGGACGCCTCTAGATATAAAGCCAGTTGGATACAAATGGGTCTTTGTGAGGAAGAGAAATGAAAAGGGTGAAATCGTGAGATATAAAGCACGACTTGTGGCACAAGGATTCACCCAGAGACCTGGAATCGATTATGAGGAAACGTATTCTCCCGTGGTGGATGCAACGACGTTTAGATTCTTAATAAGTTTGGCTGTGAAAGAGAAATTAGATTTACGGTTAATGGATGTCGTAACTGCTTACTTATACGGTCCACTGGATAATGAGATATATATGAGACTCCTAGAGGGTATGGAATTACCAGAAATGAAAGGTTCTCGAGAACAACACTGCATAAGATTAAATAAAGCGCTTTATGGTTTGAAACAATCAGGTCGAATGTGGTACAACAGATTGAGTGAGTACTTGATCAAAGAAGGCTATAGAAATGACCCTATCAGCCCGTGTATCTACATAAAGAAATTCGACCGGGGCTTCGTGATAATAGCAGTGTATGTGGATGATTTGAACATCCTTGGAACCCCTGAGGAGATAAACCAAACAGTCGAATGTCTGAAGAGAGAATTCGAAATGAAAGACCTAGGTAAAACAAAATTCTGTTTGGGTTTACAACTTGAATATGTGAACAATGGAATCCTTGTGCACCAGAAGGCATATACAGAAAAGGTACTAAAACGATTTAGTATGGACCTATCTCACCCATTGTCGAGCCCCATGGTTGTGAGATCACTTGGTTTGGACACTGATCCATATGGTCCAAAGAAGGACGATGAAGAGGTCCTTGGCCAAGAAGTACCGTACCTAAGTGCTATTGGAGCGTTGATGTATCTGGCTAGCCACACGAGACCAGACATCTGTTTTGCCGTGAACCTCCTTTCTAGATTTAGTTCCTGTCCGACCAAGAGACATTGGAACGGGATCAAACACATACTTCGTTATTTACAAAGAACGAAGGATTTAGGTTTGTTTTATTCTAACCAAACTAACCAACCCAATGGAGGGTTAATTGGTTTTGCAGATGCAGGTTTCTTGTCTGATCCGCACAACGCAAGGTCACAAACATGATATGTATTTACAAATGGAGGAACAGCAATTTCGTGGAGATCAATGAAACAAACCATGGCCGCAACTTCATCCAACCATTCAGAAATATTGGCCATCCATGAAGCAAGTAGAGAATGTGTTTGGTTACGGTCGATGACAAACCACATCATGGTCGACAGTGGTATGGTCGATGGGAAACAAGAGCCGACCATCATTCATGAGGACAATGCTGCCTGTATAGCTCAACTAAAGGACGGCTACATCAAAGGTGATAGGACAAAACACATCTTGCCAAATTCTTCTTCACTCATGAGTTGCAAAAGGCGAATGAAGTTCAAGTGGTACAAGTACGTTCAAGTGAGAATTCAGCTGATCTATTCACCAAGTCATTGCCAACCTCTACGTTTAGAAAGCTGATGCACAAGATAGGAATGAGGAGATTGAAGAACGTTCAAGGAGGCACAAAACAGGGGGAGTAATACGGTTGTACTCTTTTTCCTGTCTATGACTTCCTTTTTTACCATATTGGGTTTTGGGTTTACCATAGAGAGGTTTTAATGAGGCAACACATCAAAACGTATTATGAGCTCTAGATGGTTATAACATCCAAGGGGGAGTGTTGTAAACCAGTTAGTGTGGATGCAATAACCATCATGGAAATGGAGTCACATGGAAATGAAGATAAGGAAGATCATGGCCGAGTATTGGATAAGCATGGCGAGTTTGGGATAATCCTTGTCCAAGAAGGATTACACTTATCTATTCCTAAACCTATGGGGAATATACTTTGTAGTTATTATCCTAATCCTTATTGTAGTTATCTTTAGGTCCCTATATATAAAGGGAACCTCTTGTACTCGATACACACACCTTTTACATTAATAAAGTAGACAATTCCCCCATACGTTCTTAACATGTATATTTATTATATGGTGATTAAAAATATCCTACAAATGAATAATACATTGTATTGTTATATATATAACCATTTATAATAAATATTATTATGCATTTTAGTCATTAAATTATTATGGAAAATTACATGATTTTGTTATTGTAAATAAATAAGTTTAGATTACAATCGAAAATTATCAACATTATTATTATTTTTATAGTTCAAACATAGTTGGATGGCGCTTATATGAATAAAAAATAAAACTAATTTAGTGATATATATATATATATATATATGTATAATTCTGTTTTTATTATAAAAATTTGGAAAACACATACATTTTTTTATGAAGTCTTCAATTCCAATGACAAGTGTTGTTAATGAGCTTAGCCGAAATTTATTTTTTCTTGTTAAGAATTAATGTTTAGATTTTTGGATACAGTGATAATATCAGTGGCATTCCTTGTAAATATTAGATAAAAACAAGAGTTATTTCCTATTTGTACTTCTTTTTAATAGAATAGACTAGATTCTCACCCGCCTTTTAAAGGGCGGGTATTTTTTGACTCGCGACTAAAAAGTGCGGAACTAATTTTTTTACATATTGAAAATTAGGATTTTTAATAAATTATATATTTTAATTTTATGAAACTTATCTTAAATTTATTTATATGACTTTTTGTTATTTTAAGTAGGATTATTTTTTGAAGATTTCAAATAACTCTAACACGTTTTATAATTTTTTTTACCCGTTGTTAAACTTATTTCACACTAATTTTATTTTTAAAATTTTAAATTAAATAAAATATTTTATATTTTTAAGCCTTCATTTGATAAAATTCATTTTTATGTTTAAAATTTTATATAAATTTATTAAATTTACTTTATATGATTTTATTTTTTATAATTTAAATAGAACTATTTTTAAGGATTTGAGATAATTCAGATCCGTATTATGGTTTTGTTGATTTAATCATTTGTTATTTCAACTTGATTTTATTTTAGTGGTCTAATTTAATAAATATTAAACTAATATAAACAATAATTATTAATAAATAATTAATGAGTCTTGAAATGATTAAATCTTAAAATTACTATTTATACTTTATTATTATTAGAGGAACTATTCTTTAACATTAAATTATTTATATAGATAATAATTATTAACAAATATTAAATTAACTGCTATTATTCTACATTGTTTAGTGAATTCTAATTTATACTTAATTTTCATTCACTTATATAATGTATTTGTGAATTCTATTTAGTATAAATGAGAGGTATAGATTCCTAGAATATAGGAAATAAAAAGGAAAATTGTAAATTAAACGCAGAAAGTTAGTTATTATTAACAAAATAAATAAATAATTATATATAATATGTATCATATTTAGAAGGTGATTATAGTTACTTAGATGCGGTTATTAAATAATTAATTGGACATAACATTTATCAATAGGTCATCATCTTGTTTTAATAGAATAGACTAGATGTGGACATATATTTTGTTTTAATTTTTTTGAGAAATTTAATTTTTGTATTTGTATTTTCTTTTTGTAATCAATATTATTGTGTTTTTTTGAGAAATTTAATTTTTATATGGGAGAATTTCATTTCTACCCTAAGTTTGATATCACTTTGCAAATCTACCTTTAATAAATAACTATTTTCAAAAATACCTTAATATTTTGCAAATATCAATAGGACAAGATCCTCTTTTAATACAATAAATTGGTACATGTATTATGGGCTGAGACAGAAAAAAAAAACTCAAACAAGAGTACTGAAATAAGCCCATTGAAAATAGTCTTATCTAGGAGGCAATATGTAGAAAGGAAAGCGATTTGAGTATAACCGGGATTTCTTGTTATCAATTTCTCATATTTTAAATAATATTAATGATTTAAGTTCTAAGCTCATTAATTAACAACTCTTTTTCAATGATTTATGTAACACAAATTAATAAAATTACACAAAATGAACCGACATTTTTTTTTTGAGAATTCAAGTATGGTAATTCTATTTGCATCGCATTTGAACCGCTTTTTTGAACTACTCAGGTAAAAGGATTTTTACACAGATTAAAAAAATCTACATTGATCAACACATGCCAATAGTATTTTGAAAGATATTACTAGGTTTACCTTAATCTAAATTAGAAAACCGAAATTTTTGATATGAACTGTTATAAGAAGTTATAGAAAAGGTTAAGAGTTATATACTTTTGATTTCATGTGCAACCCAAAACGAAACCAAGCTAGGATTCGAAAATATCAAAAACTAATTGGATATGTTAATTTTTTTATATCTGTTAAGGTAATCTATGTTAAAGATTTTGTAGTTTGCTTATTTTTTATTTCAATACTTAGTTAGTTTGAGTAATTTAACTAGTGTTAATTGAATTTTGAACAATTTATATATTATGGATATTTTTGTCAATTTTTGTGTTTATAAATTTGGGCAATTTTTAGTATTGAAAACTTGATTTGAAAAATGTGAACCAAACCCAAATCAGAAACTATTAAAATTTGAATGAGACTTATAAACGTAGTACCAAAAACTCAAATTAACTGAATTAGATCTAAAAAAGATACCAAACACCTAATAGTAGTACTAATAGAAAAATGGTTTTCCTTGAAAATGCAAATAAGTTAAGGCATTTTCAATGAAATACTATTTTCCTTTAGATTAACTCTATTATAGAATTGAATTTGGTCCATTGGTTTAATTTATAATAGATTTACTTTATTATAGTGTCAAATATAAATGAAGTTTTTCTGTACTTTAAATATAGAGTTACTTTATTTTAAAGTCAAAAATATAAAGGTAGAAATAGTGTTTTATTGGAGTAGTATTTAGACGTCACCGTTTGCATCAATGAGTTTCGTTAACGTTATGTTTACCATGCATTAAATGAAAAGGTCCATACTACTGAGATCTCGCACCATACGACTACACTATCTTCTTTTGTATGGTTGGTTTACGTGCACGCAATTCTGTTTCACTCATTAAATTTATTTTGCAAATTTTGAGATTTTTCCAAGAATGGTTAGATATTTCTAAAAGATTATGATACACTGTTGGTATTTCCAAACCAAATATAGTAATTAACTATAACTATAACTATAACTATAACTATAACTATAACTAAAATTTTGTACTATCAATATATTCTTCTTTTTGTACGATACAAAGTTTGAAAAGTCAAAAAACAAGTTGTACTGTAGTACAATAATATCGTTAACTCTCATCTCCACACAAACCCAAACAAAAGAGGAATCTCAATAAACGCGCATATCAATAAATATCAAGAAGCCCTCTTCTAACATTGTTATTCATTCTCCTCTCAAAGCAACATAAAAGAGACCAACGAACAAAGAAAGCATGGATCATGGTCACATGCATGACATGCCTCCACCATCATCACCATCCATGATGAACAATGGATCCATGAACGGAGGAGGACATCACAAGATGATGATGATGCACATGACTTTCTTTTGGGGCAAGAATACGGAGGTTCTATTCTCCGGTTGGCCGGGAACAAGCTCCGGCATGTATGCTCTTTGTCTCATCTTTGTCTTCTTCCTCGCCGTCATAACTGAATGGCTTGCTCACTCCTCTCTCCTCCGTGGCACCACCGGAGATTCCGCTAACCCTACCTCCGGACTCGTCCAAACCGCCGTGTACACCCTACGTACTGGCCTCGCTTATCTAGTCATGCTCGCCGTCATGTCATTCAACGCAGGCGTGTTTCTAGCCGCCATCGCCGGTCATGCCATCGGTTTCATGTTGTTCGGAAGCCGAACATTCAGAAATCCCTCCGGCGACCGGAAAACTAACGATCCTCCTGCTTCAGGTTGTGCTTGTTAGTTGTCACAGGTGTGATTGATACATACTTATCTTTTTAATCAAAGATCTTGGGGTTGTAGTTTTCTTGATTGTTCTTGAGCCTGTTAGTGTGAGGAGGATTATTTGATATTTTATATTTGTTTTGCTTTACGATTTTTATTTTCTTCTGGTTAATATGATTGATGGTGAAAGGCTGAGTATATCAATTTGCTAAGGTTGGACACAAGTTTGTTTTCTCTGAGATTTCATATACAACTTTCTTATCTTACTATAACACTCTTGTGAACAGTATTATACTCAATTTCTTTCAAAATAATACATATTTTAGATTTTCACAAACTTAACTAATAATGCATTGTTTTTTGTAATTTTATATTTATATATTTTCAAACCAATAAAACTTCAAGAAATATAATATGTATATTTTTTGTAATAGATGCAGTATTATACTATATTGTTTATGCAGTGCGAATATAATCATTTTTCAAAAATAAAACTAGTTTTATCCTGAGGTGATTTTTTCTTTATACATGTGTTTATATCTAGTACAATAATCGGATTCGTATACATCTCCAGCTTTAGACTAGGATACTGTATTTCAACATACTTCAAACTCTTTTAATCCTTTTCGGTAATTATATCTATTGTAAGAGCAAAATTATATTGACGGTATATTGACGGTATATAACTATACATTAAGTAAATACTTATGACATGATAGTTTGACGATTAAAGTTAGTATCTAATGATTATTAGTATATAAATTTTATTTCGGACGTGTGCATGGATAATCACTATGTGTACAAATTAATTTATGTGTGTTTATTATGTATATGTGCTTTAATTCTTCTTTACGTTTTTGCACTCCCAAAAAAAAAAAATATGGACAAAAACAAGGACACATTTCCATAGCATTCCCTGATCTACCAAATGTCGTTCTTTACTCCAAGTGTTGTCTGGCTTGAGAAGGGTATTTACATTCGAAACCATCCACTATTCATATTCTCACCACTGTGCAAACTCTCCTACACCCCCACATAAATCTTCGAACAAATCAAATCTCGATATAGTATTGTCCTTTTTTTTCTACATTAGTATTATCCTATTTTTTTTTTTTTGAACTTAATTTCATAAGTATTATCCTATTTAAATAGAGAGTTGTCTACATAGTTGTCGTATCACACATACACAACGCTTAACCATTAAAAATATTTCTGCACTACAATATTATCGATACTTAGAGCATCTTCAACCCTAGCACCCCTATTTTTTTTTTTCATTATAAAAAAAAAGAAAATTAAAACAGACCAATTACGGGTCGTCACGTGTTAGTGAGACCCGTGAACTGGGCAAGAGTTGGTGCTTAATTAGGCACTTTAAGAAGTGATGCTTATAATTTTGGTGGGCCCATCTATTAAACACTCCTCTTAAACACTCCTTAAATACCTCTTTTAATGGTGCTCTTAATCTGCTCACATGTATAATACTTAATCTGCTCACATGTCCTCAAAAGAAAAAAAAAAACTTAATCTGCACACAATCCCAAAGATAATTAAGACGATAAATAAATGCATTGATCACTGCACATGCTCGCCCTTGTGTCGTTTAACGCCAGCGTATTTCTCGCCGATCTCGCGGGCCATGCCACGGTTTATCTGAAATTCTTCCGCTGACCGGAAACTGTCCAGCTTCTTGCTTCAGATTGATGACGATATTTCGTTTTAGATAAATGTACTTGATGGACACATTATTCGTAAATTTGGATTCGATTAATTATCTGTTTTAATATGAAAAATTGAGATATTCTTAACTCTACGAAATAAAACAAATATTAATATATAATATTCGTAAAAAACAATACAAAACATAAATACTAATACTTTTTGAAATTAATATCCAATTTGATCTGTCATTTACACATATAAATATATATATTTAAAAAAATTATATAAAATTATGTAAATATTATATTTTGTATAAGTTTTAAAATATATTTTTTTACTTATTAAATGTTTGTATTAGTTATTGGTATTATAAAAAGTAAATATTTTTTGATTTTGTAATAAATTTTATTTATTATATGATTGAATCGAATATATGATTAAAATATACATTTTTATAAAGATATCAAATATTCAAAAAGTTACGGATTTAATCGAAACAAATCGGATAATTGATTATTTAGATAAAACAAATCGGATCACGAATACTTCAAAAAAATTAGATATTTGATTGAGTCCATCCCTCCCTAAAAGTATTAATTGGAAGTGTATTCAATATAGCATTTAAAGAGCTTTGTAGTAATTTAGTTTTAATGAGTTTTTAATTGATATTAGAAGAATTACGAAAATTGCTAAAATTTCAGCTAAAACTAACTAAAAACAAATAGCATTTTAATCACTTTAAAAATACAAACCCAAAGTTTTAACAAGAATTTAATATGGTTTCATGTATATAAGATATTGAATTATTACATCTTCTTCCTATTGGTATATGTCTATATTTCAATGCACCGAAATTCAAGATATATGTTTAATCATCCGTTCCTCACCGACTTGTGACCCTTGACATAATTACATATTTTTGATTCACGCTTAAAAAGTGAAGGGTGAATATATTTTTGATTTGCGCTTAAAAAGTACGGAACTAATATTTTTTATTAAAAAGTTATTTACATAATGAAAATTAAAATTTTCAATAAATTATATATTGAAAAATTGCTAAAAATAGCATAAATTAAATACTAATTTGCAAAAATACACATTATCAAAAATATATTAACGTTTGAGTTTACACTTTAGTGATTATTGTTTACGGTTTAGTGTTAAAGGGGTAAGGTTGAGTTTCTAATTTTTTATAAATATTTAAAAAACTTATTTAAGTCTATTTACCTCAAAAAGTTAAGATATTTTTGAAAATTGTCATTCATTAAAGGTAAATTTGCAAAGTATTATCAAATTTATGGTAGAATTGCATTTTTCCCTTATATATTTTTATTTTATGAAATTTATCTTAAATCTATTTATATGAATTTTTGTTATTTTAAGTAGGATTAATTTTTGAAGATTCCAAATAATTTTGACACTTATTATAATTTTTTTATTTACCCGTTGTTAAACTTATTTCACAATGATTTTATTGTTAAAATTTTAAATTAAATAGAATATTTAATATTTTAACCCTTCATGTATTGATAATTTTTTTTGTGTTTTAAACTTTTCCATAATTTTATTAAATTTAGTTTTATGATTTCATTTTTGATTTTAAATGGAACTATTTTTAAGGATCTGAAATAATTCAGACCCGTATTATAGTTTTGTTGATTTAATCATTTGTTATTTCAACTTGATTTTATTTTAGTAGTCTAATTTAATAAATATTAAACTAATATAAATAATAATTATTAATAAATAATTAATGAGTCTTGAAATGATTAAATCTTAAAAGTACTATTTATACTTTACTATTAGAGGAACTATCGTTTAACATAAAATTATTTATATAGATAATAATTATTAACAAATATTAAATTAACTGCTATTATTCTACATTATTTCGTGAATTCTAATTGATACTTAATTTTCACTCATTTATATAATTTATTCGTGAATTCTAGTTAGTATAAATGAGAGTTATGGATTCATAGAATATATGAAATAAAAAGGAGAGTTGTAAATTAAAAGCAGAAAGTTAGTTATTATTAATAAAATAAATAAATAATTAGACATAATATGTATCAATATTTAGAAGATGATTATAGTTTTTTAGATACAATTATTAAATAATTAACTGGGCATAATATTTATTAATAGGTTATAATCATGTTTTAATAGAATAGATAATATATATTGGAAAAAAAAGATTTTACCAGAATATAAACTTTACTAAAATGATCAGAATATAAACTTATAAATAAATTAGGCCTGGGCATCCGGGTCCTCGGGTCGGGTTCGGGTCGGGTTCGGGTCGGGTCTTCTCGGGTCCGGGTCCTTCGGGTCCTGGAGATTTAGACCCATATAGGTACTTTAAAAAAGTCGGGTCGGTTCCGGGTCGGATCTTATCGGGTCCGGGTCGGTTCGGGTCCACTTATCTCATACCCGTAGATACCCGAATTTTTTCGGTTCTTTATTATATCGGGTTGGATCCAGGTATTTCGGGTCCGTTTTCGGGTCGGTTCTTGATATTTCGGGTCGTTTCTACATATTTTTGGATCTAAATATGTGTTTCGGGTCTACTTGTACCCATTAACCTGCAACGTTACCCGAACCTCAAACCTGCAATTTTGAAACCCCATAACGAAAAAACACATTCTGAAACTGCAGTAGTGCAATTACCGTAACCATAACTAATAAACTTAAACATGATCAAGTTACCATTCAAAACACACAAAAAAAATCATTAAGTCTAATAATCTTCGGTTCCAAAAATACCCGATCGGGTCCCGGGTCGGTTCTGGACCCGAACATGCTACCTATGGGTCCTCCATCATTAGATCCAATAGGGTAAAATTCTCGGTTCCGGTTCCGGACCCGAACCTGTATTTTCGGGTCGGTTCCGGGTCGGGTCCTCGGATACAGGTTAAAATGCTCAGACCTAAAATAAATAATGCTCCTCCATCTATTAAATCTAATCAATTAAAATAATATAACTTTATACACTTGTAAATATTAAAGGCTGTGGTTTTAGAAAACATTTCTACCATGTTCAGAAAAAAAAACATTTATACCTATAATCTTAGCAAACTTTTATGGTTTATGAGAAGTTATAATGTTTGTTTGATAGCTTTTCAAATATGTAATATTTTTATATTAATTTTTTGTGGTTTTGATTTGCAAGATTTTGTTGACTAAGATCATATAATTTTGATATATTAAATTTGAATCTTCTGTGTTTTCTTAAAATTTTCACGATAATTAGTATTCTCAACCAACTCATAGATATGAATAAGTTTGAATTGTTGATTTTTCCACAAGCAAGATACATATGTGATATAAAAAATGTTAATGAAAGTCTATTAATAATCATAATAAAATTGTGTATATTTTCAGATATTTAATCTGATATAAAACCGTGAATTAATATATGTATTATATTTGCCTATATTATTATTAAGTGTTATTATTAAAATACGATCAAGAAATAATTAATTGAAAAAAATGATTTTCTAAAATTATGAAATTAAAATAGAAATGTCGACCAATAGCTAATTAAGAGAAATAAATCCTTATAATTATGGAATTAAAGTGAACGTTAATATTAGTAAAATTATAAGAAGGCTACTAAATAAAAATAATTGGAAATAACAGTTATCAATAGGTCAAAAATTCTATTTTAATATAATAGATTTAAGATATTAAAAATTAATTATTTAAATCATTGCATTTGCATTTATTTTTAAAGCTATATATAAGAAACAAAATTAAAATTATGCATTTTTTTAAATTGTAGCTCCTGAAAGATAAGTAACTTGTCGGAAAAAAAATTGATACCATGTGATAAAAACAAAACACGGAAACATGTGATAATTACAAAATTAACAAACTTCGGAATATTAAAAAAATGACGCCTCGAAAGTCAGGCAAAGGTGGAGTCCACATACTGTGAGAGAGCAGAAGCCCACGAGCGTGCCTGAACAACACATTATAAATAAATACTCCTTCCGTTTTATAGTAAGTGTCGTTTTAGAGAAGTTTTTTTGTTACAAAATAATTGTCGTTTTCGACTTTTGATGCAAAATTTATTAATTTTATACTGCAGTTTATTTTTCTATTGGTTGAAATATAGTTAGGTGTATAGGTAATTGTGTTTTTATATAGAAAATATGTAAAATTAATTGTTTTCTTAATCCGTGTGAAAAAATGTAAAGTGAGAATTATACAGAAAGAGAGAGAGAATGTTATATGATTTCTATTGGAGTAGTGAAATCGTCTAATTGGAGTAAATCGTAAATGGGCCGAGAGAGCATTGGGCCACCAAGAAAACCCACCAAGAAAACTGAACAAAAAGTTAATAAATATTATAGAATTAAGTATAATATACTTATAGAATTCTATTGTTGGTTGTTCAAAAAAAAAAAGAATTCTATTGTTGGTTGTTCAAAAAAAAAAAGAAATCTATTGTTGTGTTGTATTGATATAAAACTTTCACACATATATAGTAATAGATTGTCCCAAAAACATATTTAGTAATAGCATCAAAAAATATGGTAGGAGTTTACTTTTTAAGAATGGTTGAAAGAAAGATCTCAAGAGAAAGAGGATATAGAAACAAATAATGACAAAGATATCCAATTGTTTTGGTAGGTAATCTTATTATTTTTAATCTTTGACAACTGAATATATTTTAGCATTGAAAGATATATTTTCTAATAATCAACACATTTGAGAATATGTTAAACAACGGCGGTTAGATATATTCAATGTTTAAAAATCGCTAAGCAGTAGGTAAATACTTTATAAAAATTACTCTCTTCATTCTGAAAAAATCATGTTTTACAAAATTGTTGCAAAAAATGTATTTTTTACATTTTAATATGTTAATTAATGGTAAATTGTGATTTCAAAGTATTTATTAAAATTTTATTGCTTAAAAATTATGTGAAATTGTTAACTACAGAAAATAATACATGGAAACTAAAATATTATATATTTTTTAATTAGTGTGATAATTATAAAACATAAATCAATTTGAAATAGAAAGAGATTATTGTTTAAGTAGCTATGTAACCAATATTTTCAAAAGTTCTTGAAAAAATTATTTTGCTTATATATCTGATTTACTAAATAAGTGGACGTCTAAGTGCCACTTACGTTTGATATTTTATTAGTTTTTCTAATCAAAATTCTTAAAGATCCGATGGCCCAGTTTCCATCTAGGCGCAGATATGACAGTTATAACGCAAATTACTTGTGTTTGATCAAGAATATTGGCTAAACAAATATTTTATTAGAGCACCTTCAACCTAGGATCCCTAATTGGGGTGCTTAAATTTTTTTTTTTTTTTTTTTGATTTTTTTTTTTTATTTTTTTTAAAAAAAAAAAAAAAAAAAAAAAGAAAGAACCAATTGCGGGCCGCCACGTGTCAGTGGGGCCCGCAAATAGTGCAAGCAACTAAGCAAAGGGGGTGCTTAATTAAGAGAAATAAGAAGTGGATTTAGGGGGTGCTAGTGGGGCCCACCCGTTAAGCAACCCACTAAGCACCCCCATTGCACATGCCCTTACACAACTGTGTCTGCTTAACCCAGAGGTCAATAGCTTTCCTCGCAAGTCAAAACCTTCTCATCCTCTCAGCCATGGCAACACTCGCCATCAAAGGACAGCTAATCACGTTACCGGCGGTTTCAACCACCGCCTCTCATCTCTCCACTCGCCGTAAATATCCTGCCCCGTCTTCCTCTCACGAACTCCGCTACAACGCTCCTCCTCCTCCCCCGGGCTTCCCATCTCCTAAACCTTGCTGCAGCTTACCTAACCGGAACACAGAGCCTTCGTCTAAGGATCATCTCCTTAAAATGTTGGAGAAATCTATCGTCTTCGTCTCGATTTCGTCCGCCGCGTCTCTGTTTATGCCTAGCGGCGGCGGAAGAGGCGGTGCGAATTTCGGTGGGTTTGGAGGAGGCGGAGGTGGTGGAGATGGTGACTTCTGGAGGGACTTGTTTTCTCTGGTGTCTCCAGTGGCCGTCGCGGACGAGGAACAGTCACCGGGTTGGGATTCTCACGGATTACCGGCGAACATTGTGGTTCAGCTGAACAAGCTCAGTGGTTTCAAAAAGTACAAAATCTCCGACGTTCTCTTTTTTGACCGGCGGAGCCAAACCGCCGCCTCCGCAGAAGACTACTTCTCCGAGATGTTACCGCTTCATCCAGGAGAAGTCTACACAAAATCTCAACTTCAGACTGAGCTAGAAACCCTAGCTTCTTCCGGGATGTTCGAAAAAGTCGATTTCGTGGGGAACACGAAACCTGACGGAACCCTAGGTCTCACAATCTCCTTCGTGGAGAGCACGTGGAAACCAGCAGAGAGGTTCCGTTGCATCAACGTGGGGCTAATGACACAACCTAAGCCGATGGCTACTGATTCAGACATGACGGATAAAGAGATGATTGAGTATTTAAGGAACCAGGAGAAGGATTACAAACAGAGGATGGAGATGGCGAGGCCTTGCTTGCTTCCAGGACCGGTTCAACGAGAGATGATGCTTATGCTTAGGGACCAAAGGAATGTTAGTGCGAGGCTTCTGAAGAGGATCGGTGATAGAGTTATGAAATGGTATCAAGACAATGGGCACGGGTTTGCTAGTGTTGTGAACTTTGGGACCTTGAACTCTAAGGAAATTGTCTGTGAGGTTGCGGAAGGAGACATAACACAAGTTGTTATCCAGTTTCGAGATAAGCTTGGTAATGTCGTTGAAGGTAACACACATCTTCCTATCATCCACAGGGAAATTCCCAAACAGGTAATGTATATCTATACTCAATTATTGAAAGTTTTAATATATTGTAACCAAGCTGTGAAGAATATTTGTGTGGTTGACAGCTTCGTCCAGGTCATGTGCTCAACATGAAAGCTGCGAACCAAGCTGTGAAGAACATTTCATCTTTAAACTTGTTCTCTCACATCGAGATCAAGCCACGTTCTGATGAGAAAAGCGAAGGAGGTGTTGTTGTTGAGATCAATCTTAAGGAGGCAGATCAGAAATTAGCAGAAGTCAGTACAGAATGGAGTATTGTTCCTGGACCTGGAGGAGCTCCTTCCTTGGTATGCATTTGTATTAACTCATTGTCTAGTAAAGTTTGGACCTTTTAAAAGTTTTCTATGTCCATTGTTTAGGCTTCGTTCCAGCCAGGTGGATCTGTTAGTTTCGAACATAGAAACATCCACGGTCTTAACCGGTCTCTCATGGGTTCAGTGACCACTAGCAACCTCATGAGTCCTGAGGTATATATGCTCCTGTTCCTGATACATATCTGGTTCATATTGTATTTTGATAACATGTAAATATATGCACACGGTTTTCTCTCAGGATGATCTTGGGTTTAAGCTGGAGTATGTACATCCATATCTGGACGGTGTTTACAATCCTCGAAACCGTGTCTTCAATACGGTCGCCTTCAACAGTAGAAAAGTTAGCCCGGTGTTCACTGGTGGACCTGGATTTGAGGAAGTAGTGCCACCAATTTTGGTGGACCGAGTTGGTCTGAAAGCTAATATTACTGAGGTAACTAAGTCTCCTATGGTCTAACTTGCTTTTCTTGTCTCACAAGCATCTAAATAGCCTCTTTTTTTTGTGCAGAACTTCACCCGTCAGAGTAAATCTACATATGGAGTTGTGTTGGAAGAGATAACAACTCGAGATAGAACGAGTGAAATCTCTACAAATGGTCAGAGTTTATTAACTAGGGGAGGAACCAGTGTTGATGGACCTCCAACAACTCTAAGTGGCACTGGTATTGATCGTGTAGCGTTTCTACAAGCTAACGTAACAAGAGACAACACCAAGTTTGTGAATGGTGCTCTTGTTGGAGATAGGACTATCTTTCAGGTGGATCAAGGATTGGGTATAGGAAGCAAGTTCCCAGTCTTCAACCGTCACCAACTAAGTTTGACAAAGTTCATTCAGCTTAAGCGTGTTGAAGAAGGATCCGGTAAACCACAACCGCCTGTGCTAGTCCTCCATGGCCGTTACGGTGGCTGTGTAGGTGATCTTCCAAGCTACGAAGCTTTTGCTATTGGTGGACCTTACTCTGTTCGTGGCTACAGCATGGGAGAGCTCGGTGCGGCTAGAAACATTCTCGAGGTAAGCAAATAGTTACAAACTCTAATACATAAATCATTTCTTTATTCCCTAAAATTCTGAATGGTGTTTTTGGTGTTATAGTTAAGTGCTGAAATTAGAGTTCCTGTGAAAAACACAAATGTGTATGCATTTGCTGAGCATGGAAACGACTTGGGGAGCTCAAAGGATGTGAAAGGGAATCCAACGGCGGCTTACAGGAGGGTGGGACATGGCTCATCGTATGGTTTGGGTGTGAAACTCGGTTATCTTCGAGCTGAATATGCTGTAGATCACAATTGTGGAACCGGTGCTTTCTTTCTCCGGTATGGAGAGAGGTATTAAAGTTAACGTAATCTTAGCCTTATGCAGATTCTGGCTCCTCTGGTTTATGTCGTTTAGATAAATACAGCTACATTATAGTTTGTAACAGATTTTATTTGAATCCAAACCAGATTATTCATTACAATAAAAAGGTAAATGAGTTTAAGCAAAAAAAAAAAAAAAAAACGGTAAATGATAAACTTCTACTAGGCTTGGTTAACTAGTTTAAGACAAAAGCTAAACTACTTCAGTTTTAAGAACCAACTCCAAGAACACTGCAATGTTGCTTCCACGAGATTTGCGCAAAAAAGGGAGAGAAGGCATGAGCTTATGCACCAAACCTCGAAACAGATCAACCCTAGTCATCCTCCTCTGCGTGACTCTCAGTGCCTTGCTCACCACGAAATTCCCAAACTCACTCCTCGCCAGCCTCATCAACCTATCTCCATCGCTCTCCAGAAGCTCCATCACCACCACAGCCACCGACTCATCCGCCTCCAAAAGCCGCTCCACTATGTAGCTTCCGTACTTCTTAAACGAAAGATCAATACAGTGGCCACGTAGACTAAGCGCAACGTTACGCGTGGTCCGCGGGTCGTTCAGTTTAAGCACATGTTGTACCACAAAGTTCCCTGAACCATCGTTGCTTAGCAAGAGAGCATTGTGCGCGACTATGTCTAGCAGGTGGTTTCTGTAGTAAGGATGGTCCAAGTCGGTTAACATCTCGTTGAGTGCAGCACAGCCGTGTTGGTCACTTGCGAGGTGAAGCGCGTGGTGGATAAGTTCCTCACACATGAACTCTTTCTTGTCCTTGTTGAACACTCGTAACCCCCGTGTCGCCACGTAGGACGCGTGCTTGTCCGTCATGACGTGGAGGAAGCGGTGCAAGATAGCGTTGCAGATTAGTTTGTCCACGTCATCTGATTTTCCGAGGAGTTTCTGAAGGCGGTTGGAGCCGTTCTTGTTTCTTGCAATCGCCAAGAAGTAGTCGGAATCTAACGTCAGCAAAGACGCCATCCCTTGAAGCCCTGTTCTGTCTAGCTTCGAGATAAACTCTTTAAACGGAGACGCAGCATCTTCCTCTGCGCTTCTAGTCATTAAGTTGAACAACCACTGCAAAGGCGTCTCGTCGCAGAAGCCGCAAGGGAATGGATGGAACGGTGGGGCGTATCCCGGAGGAGGAGGAGGAGTGGTGAGGTTGACGCCACACGCTGGATACTTCTTTGTGGTAAGACGGAGATCTTGTAAAGATTTGAGAATTGTTGACATTGAAAAGGAATTGGGGTTTGCCATTGTATTAGTACGTTGATTCTACGGAATGGAATGACTCTGTGTGGTATCTGAATGTGTTGAGATGTTTGGTGTAACGATATGTATTTATATAGGTGTTCTTATTTTCCTTGTTACAACTTACAAAGCAAAGTAATACTTAATACATTTGGGAAAAGGAAATTTATCTGGCGGCCTCATGGATTTTCCTTTTTTTAGTTTACAGAGTTTCCTTATCTGAGATTGCTTTTTGTTTGTCTAGTAATTTATTCAGATAAATTAAATTGTGATATTGTAATATATATGAGATGGTCCAGACGATGCTAAATTAACTGGTTATGTAATTATTTAATTCCTTTTAGTTCCTTGAACCTAGATTATGAAGGAAACTCCATATAGGTTTGGCTTCAAGAACTCATTATACAAAAAGAAATAAGAATTGTTGGCCGGTGTAGACTCAAGAATCAAGACTGACAACTTAACTGTAAATTCAGCTATATATTGTTTAACCTCAGTAATTATCCCAATGGAATGGTCACACTCTCCAATCTGCAAGTTATGGATGGATCTGTATTTATAGTAAGACTGGTGTCCCCAATTTGATTCCTTACATAGATGCATCTCAAGATCACTTGGACCTGCGGAGAACAATGCTAGATGCAGCAATAAACAGCTCAGAGGCAGTAAATCAGCTTTGTACATGGATGGATGTACAAAATACAAAATTGGATTGAGCTCAATGCAAATGACAGTGAAGTGGACATCAACTTTAATCGAAGTGGATACACCAGCAAAGCGTGTGAGGGCATAAAGATTGCTACAAAAAGGAAACGCTACTGTCTGAAGCACATAAAGACCGGCATGTAGCTAAAAAAATAGTGAACAAAGAAGCATTATTAAGAGTCTTGACGAATATTGTTATATATCATTATGATAAGTGATAACCAGTTTCTCAAGAATTCAACAACAGTTTTCAGCAAAGCTCTGGATCTCTCCAACGCAACAAAAAGAAGATGTAAACCGGGTTTATAACAAGTTGTGTTTGGACAGTTCCCAAGGGTTTTCAGATAGAGAATATGAAGAACTTTGATGATCAAAAGTGTGAAAGTTCGGAGTTGATGATTACAACATCTCTTGAGACTTCCTCACACACCGGCTCACTTTCTTCTTGAACTCGTCTCTCTTATCACGCCATTCTTTCTACACAAGAGCAAAAAAAAACACAACAACTCATGAGCAAGACCAGCTCTTAAGTTCCAAGTGAATCAGATAAATAGAAAAGACTCACAGCAGCTTCAACGTTTGCAGGAGACTCATCGTTGGGACCAGAAAGCATAGATATAATACTCAACATAATACTTTCAACCTGAAACACAACAATTTAAATATAGTGACACAATCAAAACCTCAAAACAATTGGTAACATACAGTATGAACAGGGGTCCAGCGCTCGCTAGCAAGCTCATAACCACTAGGATCATCACCAGGAGGATGCAAAATCGAAATGCAAACACGACCATCCGAATAAACTGCAAAGCAAAGGACTTAGAAACAGATGCAAAAAAAAAAAAAAAGGAGTCTCCTTTTTTCATATTCAAACTAACCATTAGGATGCCACATATCTGAAGTAAACCTAACAGTTGGTGGGCTATTCGGATAGTTTTGAGGGAAACTCATAATAGCGTTAAAGAAACCTCCTTCACTGCACAAGAAACAGAGCAATTCTCAATCCCTTAAGTCTATTTCAATGTGAATCTCTCAAGGGAGGAGCGTACTAGAGAGTATCTGGAGGTCCGATGATGGTAACGTTCCATTCGAATATATTCTTCTCGTCAACGAGTCCAGCGGAGAATCCATCGACTGGATGCTTACATAGATCTGAATCAACAGATCAAAAAAAATTCGAAATTGAGAAAATTAAGCAATGAGTAGAGAACCGTAAGAAGATGGATACCAGATTGATTTGTGCGTGCCTTTGAGTTGTTTCTGAAGGAGAAGGCTAGCTTGCGAGGCCATGGCAAATGATGATGACGTGACGATTCAGAGGATCGGGATTCTTCAAACTAATGTGGGAGATAGAAGAAGGTGTTCTGTAAGATCATCATGAGAACACATGGAAGGAGGTGTGATCAGCTACGGACAGTCTATTCTGTTCTTTACAATTCTGTTTAAACCGGTTTTTATTTGGTTTGGCAATTTTCGGTTCGTGCTTCGTTTTTAGTCTAAATTGGAAGTAAATATTTAACTTGATACTTTGTTTAAGAGAAAACAAAAAAATTGTTCAGAAAAGATTTAACTCGTCTAAATATATACAAGTTAATAAATTGGATTACGTTTGTATACTTGTAATATACTTTTACTAAAATTCAACCGAATCAGAATGGAATTTTTATCGGACCAAATTAATTTATACCAAAATATATTATTATGGATGCATATACTTCAAATCTAACGCTTACCCTTAATATAAAGCGTGGGCAAAAAAACTGAACCTAAACCATTACATATGTCCTAACAATTCATTTAAAAGTTCTATCAATCCAAATAATTTAGTTTAATTCAGTTTTAACCGAACCAAAGTAAAAAAAAATCAAATATTTATTTTTTAGGTTAACTAAATATATATTAATAATATTAGAATTTAAGATATTTAATCTAAACAATTAAACATAATTTTCTATATTTTACTTCTAAATATAAAGAAGAAACATAATTAACAATAAATAAGCAATATGAATTTTATACATTATCATCAGAACTTAAAAAACTAATATTTGCATTATGTGAGATGTTAATGATATAAAATTATTAAATTATTTCATTTTACGTTTAAATAAATAAAAAAAATATTTTAGTGTTGAATAATGATTTGTTTTATATTTTATAAATTACATTTTTTAACCGAATTAGAACAAAACCAAACTAAAGTTAATCAAATTAAACTAAACCAAATTAATTCATTTAAAGTTTTTTTTTAAAATCAAATATAATTGAATCCGAATTTAAATCTCTTACGTTATATGTATCGGTTCCTTTCCATATATCTAATTTTGCATTGATTTGAGGTTTTGTAATTAATTTTTCTTAGCTTAAGGCATCGATAAATTGTTTTTGTAAGTTTAATTCATTTTGATAATGATCGACATCTCAAATCAAGTTCTCATCATGAATGATCTGGACTTTATGTATGAGGGTCCGTGACTAAAGACACGTTAATCATTTTCATTATTGTCGTGATCAATAAATTACAAACGCACAATATTAATATAATTATTAATCGACGATTATCTCGTCGACATACCGCAAATCATTCAGCCACAAACACATAATTGGCAATAGTCTTAGAGCAGGATTAACCGGAGTCTCTTAAGGTGGGGTTCTTAATTTTTCTAAGAGACGTATCTTAGCTTTTAACTAAGAAAAGCTAAGAACCGTCTCTTAAATAAGAACCATAAGAGCCGTCTCTTAGCGTGAAAAATGCAAAAAAAAAAAAAAAAAATTAAAAAGACAAATTTTTCGTTAAGAACCTCACCTTAAGAGACCCGGGTTAATCATGGTCTTACGTAATGTAGAGCTAGTAGCTAGTTCTAGCTAGTAGCTACACAAAGATGCTATCCAGGACATAAGATCAAACCAGGTATAATTGCTCGGTTTGGTTCTGTTTTTGTTAGTCCACATTGTGACACAATATGAGACTCATTCAGTGAAAATGCTGATTAAGATCTACCCAAGCAGGACTGACTCACAAAGTAATTCAAAGATCGTACTTGATGATAGTTGAACATCAGTGTTTCTTGGAAACATACTTGACCAAAATATGGAACTGTTATGCAAGTTAAAGAAAGGAAGGATAGAAAATGGTCTGAATGAATGTTCTAAAAATTGATAGGCGTGGCTAAACGTTTTATGGAGGATTATTGTTTAGTCGGGCGCCTAGGCCAATTTTTTTAACGCCTAGACTAATTTTTCAAAAAAACGGTTTGAAAAAATTGTTTCGCTCATGTCCGATTTGCCGAATAGACAGGGGTCTAGACCGATTTTTAAAACACTGATTTAAATAGTAATAAACAAATAATATATACTAAAGAAATTGTAATGTTTTCTTTAGTTCCACATCCATCCTTATATGTAAGTGGACATGTGATTGCATAGGATTCCAAGGAATAACATTTAACCAGAGAATCTTACCTGGTTTCTTCAAACTAAGTAATCATTACGGTTCTCTCAGGAGAGTACCAACTAGATGTGACAAAATAGTTGCATCGCGCTTGTTATACAAACACAATATATATATGTGAGGATGATCCTACATGAAAACAATCAGCTTTCTCTGCCTAAAAATATGTGGAGACATGCTATAATTATCATCAAGCTTCTCCTTATCTGCCTCTTTCTCGGCAGAATCGTAGAATGCCAAGAAGGTAATCTCATAACTCTATGTGTTTGTGTGTTTGGTTTGCAAGAACTAACCTCTGTCGTCTGCCTGTTCCAGTCCATTTAAAGATTAGCGCAAAAAAGAATTACAAAAGAGTGATGCCAACTTGGGTAAGGAGATCATAACTTTTGTTATGTAACCATTAGAGAACAGAGAGCATATGGGTGTGACATATATCTTATGGAAACAGGTTGAAGAAAAGACGGGGCATAAGCACCCATCAGGACCTGACCCAACAGGAAATCGCCACCCACCGGTCAAAGTCAAACCCTGAGTCGATAACAGTTTAACTATCGCAGCAAAACGTTCTTATGTCAATCTCTTTCATATATAAATATCTAGTATAATAATAAGGGAACCGACCTATGATGATGGAGATTCCTTAAAAGTTATAGTCCCAATGTAAGTGTAAAACATAGGAGTATGTAATTATATTAATTCCAACGAAAATAAATACTCCATCATAGAAGAGTGGATGAACATAAAAGATGGAGCTCATAATGAGGAGCTGAATGAGATACTTTTGTGGGTGTTAATTTCTGTTTACAGTGGAAGGTGGGGAATATATCTAATTTTTCCCTTTATGCAGAGGTGATTATGTTCTAAACTACCGATTTATTATGCTCTAAACAACCGATTTCATCTTATTCAAAATTAATGAAAGCAACCTAAACACAAGGCACATATGTACTCGGATGGGTTATATCCTTCCATAATTATTGGTTATAGTATTCTAATTCATTTTATGGTTAGATCGCTGAAAGAATTTGAAAATGATATATACAGAGAAGATGATTAATAGAATACTATTACCATATCTTAAAATATAACTAACATACAATCCATAGCAAAAGATTACAGAGTACATGACAAACTTTTCAACAAAGAAAAAACTAGACAGGTAGAGAATCTTTATTAGACACAAAGTTTTCCATACGAAAATTGAAAGAGATGTTAATTAGTATATAAGATACATGAGTTAATCCACTTATCACCAACTGGTTTTAGATTGAAAGTTTATCTAGCTTAACATGGTATCAGAGTCTCCGATCCATAAAATTCAACCCGATCCTCATCGATCTGGCCCAAAGATGACCCATCTATCATTGTCCGGACATTCTGAGATTAACGTTCAAAAAACCATCATCTCGAATAGATGTATTAAACACAATGTCTCACGGAAGTTGAAATGGATATTAACTAGTATATAAGATAGATTAATCAATCTATTTATCATCAATTGATTTTAGGTTGAAAAGTCATCTAACTTAACACTATTGAGGTGATACATAGACTGGTAGACTTTTTTAATTTACTTTTGCTAAACCATACTCCTCATCCACACGATAATATGACTTCCCACTCCAGTTGACGCTGCAACAATACAAAGTGGTTTCTTTTAATACTCCATATTTTTGTCACTTATAAAGTGGTTTATTTGTCTCTCACTTCAAAATTTAACCATATAAATAATTAAATACACTATAAGATTATTTTTTTGTTTGAAAATTAAGATCCTATGTACAAAACACAACCAGAAAAGAAGAAAGTGGATTCCTCAAAACAATTCTAATTAAGGTTTCTAGCTCTAGAATTTTCAAAATACATATATATGTATGTATATATTTATATTAAAATTTAATTATAAAATTCTTAACTTCACGAAATACTCAACCCAAATTTTTTTTACATAAATATTTTGGATTAAGTTTTTTTAATTAAAAATCCTACAATTAAATACTAATATATATATATATATATATATATATATATATATAATCCCGGAGCTAGAACTTTTTATTGGAGGTGCTTTGAGTCTCAATCCTCTTTTAGAACAACTAACCCATGCATATGCCCATTAAGCCTATAATATCGATGAAATACAGAACATGATCCTAGTATTCCACCCTTTTGGTTAAACCCCAAAGCTTTGAGCAACGCTTTTATAGCGTCATTATTCAACCCTGTTATACACTTCGAATACAAATGTCTTAATTCCTATGAAATCTTGTAGTATTTTATGTGAGTTTCTTAGAAAATTGACTGCCTCATGAGCAGTAATAATATTCTCCAAGATTAGCCTCTTCGAGACAACAAAAACTAATTTGAAAAGACTTTAATCAAATGGCCACCAAAATTTTGGATAACCCTTTTATAATATTAGAGCACAGAAAAGATTAAGATCACATGTCGTAGAAAGTGTTGAATGTGGCCCAACTCAGTTAAGTTTTCTCTCTTCAATTGATTTAAGTTCAATATTTTAATTTGTACTTCATCCATTTATTTTTACATAGATGTTTTAGAGGGTTTATATTGTTTCAAAATAGATGATGTTTTAAGATTTAAGGTATCTTTTGAGATTTTAAAGTTAATTTTATCTTTATTGGAAACTGTTAAACCAATAAAATTTTATAGTTTTTTTTATAATTAGTTAAATGATTTTAAAATTATATCTTTAAAAGTATTTTATAGATAAATGTAAATTTCTTAATCTTTGTGCCGTGAGCCAAAACTTCATCTATTAAAAAACGGAGGGAGTACATATAGTAAGTACTTTATTTCCATTTTAAAGCCAAATCAAAATACTAATATTCAATTAAAGTACATTCGACCATTAGTTTTTCATCGTGCAAACTTTCTCTCAGTTTTCCAAAAAAAAAACAAAAAAAACGTATATTTTCATTGAAACCCTTCGTTACAACCCATTTCCACTATTATCGAACCTACACGAACCACCAGAGAAGAAATCAATAAACGGCTGCCCTCGTCCGGCGCCATCACCGACATTAGTCGCCGGAGAATCATGACAAGTGGCGAAATTGGAAGTACCAACAGCATCGTCATTAGTCGCATGCAAAGGCTGAAGTGGAAAAAGGGGAAGCGTCTCTTGTCCATTAGAACTGACGTTGATTCCCTCACCGTAAAAACCATGATCACGAGGGGCAAATCGGTCAAATCTGAGTGAACTAGAAGACATTGACAGTCTAGCTGTTGTTGTTGTTATGTCTGAAACATGTTTCTTACGATCTGTGATTGCGCGTTTCTCGTAGTCATCACCACTTGGAAGCATCACCTTGCTACCGTGATCTGTGATTGTGCGTTTCTCGTAGCCACCACTTGGAAGCATCACTTTGTTACTATGAAAATCATCTTGTCTGTATACACTTCCATGTTGACTAAGACCATCACTTACTTGATGTAAATAGTACGGACTAACACAGCCCACTTCATAACAATAACAAGAAAATTACAATTAATATTTAGTAACTTTAAAAACGTAAGAATATAAAAAAAACGGAAAAAATACTTTCTATATTTCAATATGAACACACAGGAATTAAAACATACAGTATACATATACTAACGTATCATTGAAAATATGATGTTAAAAATTAACAGTTATAAGAAAACATTATTAACGAAAATTGATCACATAATTTTTAATAAATTTAAAATATAAACATTCTGTAAAACATCATATATTTTGGAACTGAAAATGAGTTATTTTGTGCTGAAACATAAACGTAATCAACTAATCATCAAGAACCCAATTATATAGGTTTATGTTCTTATTTTTTTGTAACATGTAGGTTTATGTTCTAAGATAGTGTATTGTGTGATGAAGAAAGTACGTCATAATATTATCAATAAAATAAAAGTGGTACGTATATAGATACAAATAAGAGTAGGGACGAGAAACTACGTGCCGTTTGAGCAAGGAATAGGGTGGAAGAAACGGGATGTTTTGTGGAGGAGACGATTGAAGGAAGCGATGCGGTCTTGTTTCTGCTTTTGGCGTTGTCTAGCCTTATGGTTTTGGAACCAGTAAAAGACGTTTTTACCCTCGATATGACCGAACGCGCGGAGTCTACCGGTGATCTGCTGTATCTGATCGGCGCTCGGTGTTCGTATCCCTTGCTTGTAAAGATTCTCAAGCAGCGTTATCTGTTCTTTCGTTGGGCTCCACCTGGAACTGCTTGCCGTTCCTGCGTTCCCTTCATTTTCCATTTAAACGTTTTACTATTTCTTTGAGAGAAAATTAGGGTTTTAAAGGAGATTTTCTGCATGTAATTGATGCATGAATGTCATGGGGAGGCTCTCATATTTATATAGGGATTTAGTGAGGGAGTGGAATAGAGTCAAATTAAATGAAGAGAGATAGAGACAGTGTGTGTGTGTGCTGGAGACTCTGAAAACATGGTGTGGAGCCGCTGGAATGGTAAAAAAGAGGCTTACTAGTAATGAGAAGACAAATAGGAAAAAAATAATAATTTGGAATTATTATGGTTTTTCTTTTGCAAAATCAATCATTAGTTCAAAGTTTGTTTTTGTTGCTAATTATTTTATTTATAAGTACGTCTAATAGAAAAGAATATAACTCAGCACTTGTGAATGTCAAATTGTCTACAAATACACCTTTAAAATATTTTCCCCACGTGAAATATTGATAAATGGTATAGTTGTTGGATTATGTTATTTTATTAACCCCTTTTCTTATTCTTTATGGGGATTACGGATGTTTTTTAGAAAGTGTGTTTATAAAGGAGAGCCAAAGTCTTGGAAATGAAAGAAACAGTAAGGATAACTACGAACGTTGATATAATAGGGCGGCAAAAGATAGCTGGTTGGATTGTGTTCTTTGTAGGTCATGAGAAGCCTATACATCTAGGTTTGCTTCGGAAATTGACATATCTTGTTTTATACTTATCATAATTTATATTTATATTATTCTTATATATAACACGACAATTCGAAGTCAAGTCGCTTGGCTCTTCGATTTCTTAACGATCAAAAAAAAAAAAAATTCAATAAGTTTGAGAAAAGAAACAAAATCTTAATCGCATTTAGTAAACCGTCAGAAAAGCTAGAAAACTCTACTGGTCTTATTATGGTCTTAGTTGTTTTGCGTCGTGATGTCGATCTTACCTTGCTTACTATAGAAGGTGATCAAGACGAAATGGGGAGTTCAAATATGGACCCGTCTTTTTCTTTTCAAATGGGAATGTTGTTGATACATGCAAGTGATAAGACGAAGACATGTGTTTTTTTTTGTGTTGATGCTTGTTCATCTATATTTGGGTCAAAACATTGTTATATTGCATTTAAAAAAAAGTATATTACTACACATTGTTATAACATTATTACTATAAATCAATGTTCTGAAATAAAACATAAATAATTGTTCCAATAATTATTTAATTATTTTGTAATTTTTTTTTGGTTACCAATACAATATAGTTGTCAAGTCAGATAAAAAAATCATATAGATAACTAAATAAAAACAACAATGATATACTGTAACATTTAATATATAATACTATTGTAAATAATTAAATAATACATAAATCATTAAATTTTTAAAAATTAAATTTGAGAAATAATAATTACAGTATCTTTAGAAGCTAATAAATTTCTATGAATTGATAATCTTTTTACATTTTTTGTAAATATATTTTTCTTATTAAATATATACTAATAAATATCTATAATCACAAAAAACTATTTCTATTTTTAAAACAGACTTGGTCTCCTGAACATGATTTGATTAAGTGTTCAGTTTTTATTCTCGCATATATTTCTTAAAATATGTTAAGGACACAAAATTTTAAAAAAATGTTTTTAAGTATTTTATTATATAGGTTTAAATAGTTAGCTAGTTAGTTATATATAAATTTTCATATAACCAACATTGAGTTAGTCTAGTAGTAAAAGAATTACCGTTGTAATACTACTACTTAAGTTTAATTCACGCTAAAAAATATTTACAATCTTTGAGTTTTCGGTAAAGAAGTGAAATCACTTTCTAACATATTTCACCAAAAATCATTATATATACAATTGGTTGTACAATTTTATTTTTTTTGATAACCGTGGGGGGTCCCAGGCGGTAAGCCCAGACTAATCCCCACGAAACCTTCCATCCGGGCATGCATGGTTATAGGCGGGAAGATGGCCAAGGCGACTCGAACCCAAGGCGGGCACTCCAGCTGAAATTTCTTTACCACTAGAACAAAATTTAAAGCTAAAGCTGCTTAAATATGAATATATTTTATATTTAAAAACAAATATAGTAGATTTTGAAATTAAGGAAATGAAAGGTATTTTAACATCCCAACTTTATAAAAATATAAAATAGTGTCATTTTATACTTTCTCTGTATTTTAAATTTGTTATTTTAAGCTTTTCACACATTTTCAAAAGATATAATATATTTTTTATTTATTAGTTTTGATTTTACCAATAAAATGTTACTGTTCATATTCATATGCTTTTGAAACAAATGCTTTAAATATGATTTTAAAACAAATGCTTTAAAGGAGTGTGATTTGAAAATATCAATCAGTGTTTGGTGGTGTCAAAAAAAAAACGTTTGGTAGAGAGCTGTGTAAAATGAAATATACGGAGATTGTAAGATTTTGTGAGAAGTTGGCACGGGGAATGACAAAATGTGAAAGCAAAAGACATGCATGACTTCAATTCGAGTCTTTTAGGCACCTACGAATCTATAGTAGCAGAGTTTTGCCTCGAGAAAGAGTGCGAGAGAGACATATTACACTCCCCAATCTCTTCATCAGTTCATTGACTTTCATGTTCTAAAGAATTTAAGCCATTTGATTCCGAATCTCATGTTTTCGTTAAATTCCAGATAACAGTAGTGGTCACCATGGCATTTTAATTTTGTTTATATACTATACTGTTTCTAAATTCCACCATTTTTATCTTTCATAAATAGTTCATAGATATGTGACATAGTACAAGTTGTGTTTAAGCACCAAATCACCCCCTTATCTTTAAAACTTGTACGTCAAAATGACATTTTATATATTCCTTTACAAAACCAATACTATTGTAATTGATATCACTGAACTTTTTTATTACATTCAACTTTTAAGAAAAACATTATGGAATTAATATTAATATTTTTAAAATAAAAATGTTATTTGGCAATATTCTTAAATTTGAGTTAGTATATATATTCTTTTTTTACAACAAAAAATTATGCCAAAATCCAGACTAAACTCCAAAATATTTATAGAAAACTTAAAATTTTATATTCAACTATTTAAAGTGTTATTAGATGATTAAGTAGTGGATAAGTAATGTTGTAATTGAAAGAATTGAACCTCTAAGTTTCAAAAAAAAAAGAATTGAACCTCTGATCAGGATCAACAAAATAATTAATTATCAAAATAAAACCATTATCTTAACATCATTTGATTAAATTAGTATACATTTTCTTTCTTTTTTGTCAAGACTCAAGAGCATTAATAACAGACTTAACAGTCATCTACAATATTCCGTATTATAAGTTTTTTTTTTATTTTGTATGATATTCTCAAAAATCAATTCCTCTACATTTCGGTATGTAAAGTTCATGTGCAAAAAGACGTATATGTATAACTGCCGTAAAAAGGCATTTTTGTCTCTGTTCTGTTGTGTGGTGTCGTCGGGTAAGGCCGACACTTGTAGCCAAAGTTTACACGTACGTATCAACGCATATTCTACATGTATACACGTATCGTATTCATCTCTGTTCTTTGTTTATGTTGCTTCTGAAAGTTCGAATGTTTTCTATATCACTTCTGTAACCATTACAACAGTATATAAAGATCATATTGTTACAGAGATGGTGGAGCTATCCCATAAGAGTAGGAACTGATTACAAATGAATAAAAATATTCTGTGGATATTCTTTCAGCTTCCTTCGTGTGCTATGTTTACTATCTTTAGCATTCAGCCAAAGTAGTGTTGTAAGCCGTTCGCATTTCTATGGCCTTTGTTCCTTTACTTTTCGGAGGTATGATCTAAACTCTATAGAAATTAAATGATATTAAAACGAAAAGTTCTGAAAAGGTGCAATGAGACTTTTGGAAGAGGTGGAGCCGTTCTTAAAATTTAGGACATCCGAGAGCTAACAAGATTTTTTTGTACCAACTTAGTTTTTCTGTATCATGTAAATCAATGAGATAATTGTAAATTAAGTGGAACAAGTGTAAATTAAACATATCACGTGGAAGAAATGCAAATTCAATAAATTAAATAGTTATTATAGAACGGTAGAAACTATTCAAATAAATTAATTTTATATTTAAATAATAAAAAAATTGCAATGAAATATATCAAACATATCATATATAAATAAAATACATAAATAATATGTAACTGTCGTTTTAACGAAAACAAAATATAAAGACGTTAGAATTAACGAAATACAAGTTACTGTAATTTTAACGAAATACATATTACTATTCTAAACCCATTTTTCTATAATTTTAAAATTAAAATATGAAAGATATTAGAATTTAATGAAATGTATATTTATTCCAGCAGTATGCATATTTAAACTATATTATTATATATTTGCATAATACATATTATAATTAAAACACACATTATATAAATATAATAACTAAATAAATATAAAAAAATTATATGAAAAAATAAAAAGAAAAATAAGTAAACAATGCTAATTTTATATTTTTAAAATTATAAGTAAAGTAAAATAAAATATAATAATTGTATTTATAAAAAAAGATAAATATATTTTAAAGTTAAGTGTTTGTAACAAAATTATTTATTGGCCAAAAAATAAAATAAAAACAAATCAGCACCACCAAATGTTAGGGGGTGAGATATGTATGCAGAGCTCCTGCATTTTCAAAAAAAAATATTGTATGCAAATATACCATTAAATATTTCTTTAAAAATATAAAAAATAAATAATAATTTTAGTGCGAAAAAACTGCATGTGTGGGAGAAATGTGCACTTTTTGTATTATCCCATTTGAAATCTTAGTTATTACAAATCTCTAAAATTAAAACTTTCTAGAGCTAAAGTCTTGGGGATGATTGGTAAATGTAGTGGTTTTAGTTTATTTTTGTTTTAAAGTATATAGTGTAGATTTTTTTACTAGAAATTTTATTACTATAGGATTTATATTAACAACTTTTAAAGTATTAAATGTAAGCTTTAGAAAAATTGATTTATAATGCTAATAACTTTAAATTAAATCCCAAAACATGATTGATAATTTAATATGGTTGTAAAATACAAAAATTTAGAAAGCATTCAGTGCACTTATCTATTCCCCCATGGATTTGTAGAAAATACCTAATAATGAGCTACTCTTTAAATTTTGAGGGTATGGTGAGAGAAAATGTCAATATTAATGATAATAACAAACTTTACTTTTGTTAAAACTATTATGATAGTACCAAATTTTACTTTTGATAATAACAAACTTTACTCTTTAAACTATATATAATTACATTATATATTTGACATCCTCTAGATATTATTTAAAAGATAATTTACCATGAGTTTTCACTACATTTAATTTAAAAGAAAAATGATAGACATATCATACGAACAAGTTGACATATTTGGAAGTTACTTTTAACATGTATATTAACATTAAATATTAATTTTTATTTTGGTATTTTTTGAAAAATATAGTAATAATTCATAAATAATCATTAATATAAATATAAATAATATAATAGTAGAAATAAAAATATAATAATATTTTATATTTTTTGAAATGTTATTTAATTATTTTTATTATAATTTTACTAAAAAAATACAAAAATTTATCCAGTTCTTTTTTTTAAAACGAACAATTTAACATTTAGTTGTTACATTTGGATGGAAATACTAAGTATAAAAACAAAAAACTTTTGGATGCAACATCTAAATGTTGTATTCAAATGTTGCATTTAGATGTTGCAACAAATACAAAAATAAACATGGTCTTGTTTGATTCTTAGATAATATCCAAATCAAACTAAACCAAACAATATTCATACATGATCCATTTATCTAATATATTTTTTTTGACTAAACCATTTATCTAATATTTGCTATCTAAAACCTAACTGCACCTCTTATTTTTAGTTTATGTCCAAGGGTAGCACTAGTGATGCATAACAGCATCACTAGTACAAATCACTATAGTACATAGCTTACTCTCTTTTTTTTTCCATAGCTTACTCTTGATGTTTAAACATCTTTATGGAACATATAACTTTTGTTCCATGGCTTTGGTGCAATTTCAGTTTTATTAAAAATATAAATCATAGCCAAAACTTAAGGTATTCTATGGAAAAACGAAAACAAACATACTTTCTCTGGTTATGATAATAATTTAAAATCACCGATGACAATGGAAAAACAAACAGCTATTATTTAGTCAAAAAAAAAAAACAGCTATTATGAGTTTGTGGGCAAAGGTTGTCTCTACCCTTTGGCTCTGTCTATTTATTATATTATCCAATTATTTTCTGGGTTCCCTCCTGGCTTCTCCAATTATTATTCCTCACGAACCCATTCCATTTATAAATTTTGCTATATCTGCTCCGATAATTACAACACTGAAGTTTTTATCAATTTCCCACATACATTCATCACGATATAAAAATTAACCATATATTTGTTGATTTGAACCTTCTTAATGGTAACCGTGATTTGATAATAAGAACAATGCCAAATTTGATTGCAATACAGTCCAACTGCAGCTTATGCAGTTTATAGGATAAGTGAAAATTTGATAAAGAAAGTAATGTGATTTGGTAACAAATAGTATGATTTTGACAGAAAAAAATAATGTAATAATATATTAATGCAATTAGAAATTAAATTATTTTGCTTAGTGATAATTTCATAATATTTTTATAATTTTAATATTAAAATTAGTTTGAAATAGAATATATATATATATATATATATATATATATATATTCATGTTGGTTGCATAAGTTTATTGATAGTTCTAAATCAAACACTTTCTTTCTAAACATTTGATATGACTAGCAGTGGAATGCAGTTAAGCATATTGTATTAACTCATATCAAATCCAAATAACTGTATTTATAATAATGTTATAAAACTTCTCTATATATATATTGTATTTCCTTGGAATAAAGATTTGGATATACAATTATAAAAATGTAATATTTTCTTTATATTATTTATAGAATGTATATTAATTAATATATTTTCAAATTTTTATATTTTTTTTTTTTTTTTGTCTAACTACGATCATCTATGTATATAAATTATAAAAACATGTGATAGATATATGACATCCCGGTTTATGGTATATGTGTTTAAAAGAATTGATTTGATTAATATGTTACTAAAGTACTTTTTTTTAATATACTTTCAAGAGAGAGCTCTAGAGTTTAGCTTGCTTAATTGTAATTGTATTAGTCAAAGGATTGATGATCTATCAAGAAGTGATTCGCGATGTCATGTGAGTAAGGTCAAAAAATGAGAAAAATTTATGTGGTGATTGCATGGTCAGTAAACATAACTTTCGAACTTCTAAATAATTAATGCACCGCTTATCACACGAAACATGGTCTACAGACCGAGTGAACGGGTATAAAATATTAGGTGTGGACGGTTAGAACATTACAAATATTATCAAAACCAAACCTAAATAAGTGTGAAACTAATATGGATAATAATTTTAGAGTATAACAAGGACGTTGCGTTCTGTGAGAGCAGATGAATTACAACATTTTGATTTATAGTATAAGTAATATAATTATTTATGTCACAAAAGTGCAGTTATCTTTTCAAATATACATCTAAAGATAACTCCAGTTCATTAATCGTGGACGATCATGGCATTTCAAAATAAATATCAGCTTTTAAACAATAATGATGGTTATTTGGTTATTTTCTTTTCATTTTACGATGTACATATGAAAAGATGTAAGTCAAGTAATTAACTGATAAATCGCAGTCAATCTAGTAATTTTCTCTTAAAAAGAAATTTTAATTGTGTATGATTGTTTTCTTAAAGGGATCATGCATTCTCATTTTTAGTACTAGACTAATCCCTGAAATTGATTATA
>CAJHQQ010003022.1:0-52566 GCA_905132885.1 Moricandia moricandioides
GCTTTATTTCAACTAGCAACTAATTAACAACAGAAGCTCACTATATTTGGGGATTTAAAAACTACTCCGCTGTAAAATGAATTCACTAACATACAGTTTTACCAACCCTTGCCACCCTTCCAGGAGTGTTTATTATTGTGCGTCCGCACACTTTAAAATATAAGCTAGCCAAAAATCAGCCTAATAAACCAACAAAAAACCGGTTGTGCACACACCATTTTAAAGGCCATCTGATAATAATAAATCCTTGTTTTCCCAACCCGCATTTCGCGAGCGCATAAGATTTCCTTCTTGCGAAGCCGGGAATAGTAAACAGTATTATGGATACATTATCCACCGTGTCATCAGCGATTGGGTAAATCACTGTTGTTGAATCAAACAAGTCTGGTTTGTTGTAAGAAAATAATAAGGTTGGAGTAATCGACGCCCCATTTGTTTAGTGCCAGAACCAAAATTTTATCATAAGAAGCTAAAGACAATTTTAAATTCATCGTTTGTTATTATATTCCTGTCGAATTATTAATAACAACTATGAGAACAAACATTTCGTAAATTATAATACATTTCGATACTAGGGTATACTGCATCATGGATCACTTACTATTGAGTGATCAACTGTTATGAATAAACCATGAAACAGTCGGTCGATAGTCGTAAGCCGAGATACAGTTCTGCACAATCATGGATGAGTAGGTGAATTCAATTCGTTTTTGATAATAATCTAACCAAACATGAATGATTAAAGTCTGAGTTAGGTAATACTGGAGGAGCGCGAAACTAATTGATTAGTATGCGAGTCGAGCAGCGATATAAATCGCCAGAAATAAAGAATTAACGACCTATACAAACAGAAAATAATAAGCAACCAACTTCACAAACTTATTTCCGCAATAAATTTCGTGGGTAATAACTACACTTGCAATATATATTCACTTTTCGAAATTATTCCTAATTTTCTTGAAACTATCTACTACCACGCTAACGTGAATCAACCTAAGGAATATTCAAGTAATTGGTTTAAGTATACAATATTGATGTCTAAGTACAACTAACAAATATTGATGTTTTGTAACTCAACTAAACTGTTATTTATGAACACTGTATAATGTCCATGAGAGGCAACACATGAATACTATTTAAGGCAAAGATTATATCTTATTTAGTGGCCCAAACAACATATATTAAGGACCGAAACAGTCATGTGTTCCCAGCGAAGAATGTAGTCACGGTGTGTGCAGCTGCTGTTGGGATGTGCGGGTCTATGGGATTTGTCGGATCGTGGGTAGCACAATTTGAGGGCTGATGCTTATGTATCAGGCGCCACAGACGGGTCTTGTCAGAGAGGAGCATAGGACGAGAACCGGACCCGAGGTGTTTCGTGCATGGACAGGAGGTGATTCGATTTGTTGCCAGGCTGGTGTTTGGTATTTGGTAATGGAGCGAGAGTACTGCGGGGTTTTTTCGAGTTTGTTCGGGAGGTGAAAGTTTGGTGTGGATCCGTGTGTTGTATCGTAGAAGGGGTTGTTAACTTTCGTGTTGCAGCTGGGAGAGGAGAATCAGCATATACTATGATGAAAGCCCATACTTTCAAGAATTCTTTCATTCGGTGTGTGTAGAGATGAAAATCGAAAGTAGAGATGTGTCGGTGTTGAGCAGAGGCATCATAACCCAGATTAGCAAGGATTAAGTTCCAAGAATGAGAGCTTTAAAAATCGGAGTTTAAGAACTTTGTCCTCCCCTAATTAAGTTGGATTAAGGGGGTGATTGTTGGGTAATCAAGCTTGTGGCTTAAACCATTATTATTAGATGTTTAATATGTTAAGGAGATAAAGCACAAAAAAGAAAATCTAGAATCAGTGAAAGAAAGTTTTTCCTATTAGATTGATTTTGTGTTTTTCCCATATCCTACTGTTAAAGGGAATTGTCATTCCACCTTATAATAGATTTAATGGAGAGTCTCCATAAAGATCTGGAGAAACATTGAAAGCTTTGATTTTGAGGAGTTTCTAAAAAATAAGAGAAAATTGTTCTGTTTATCTTTGTTCTAAGAGTATCTTCATAATCAGTCCTAATAATTTTTCTAATACACGGTATTCAAATAACTCATCATCGCTCTGTTCTAGTTACGCTAGGCCATTTTGATTCAACAAATAGGACGTACAAGTTTTGTATTGGTATCGGCGACATGTGACGGGAGATGGCGAGAGTACGTACTGGATTAGCAATTCGCAACTCTGAGATAAACTCCAAATTTGCAAGCTTGCAGTGAGATCATCCTCCTAACAGAACGCATATCCATGTCTAGGGTTTTATCACGACGAACTAGTTCCACTGTTTTCTTCGCAAGTCTACCTTGTTTATTCCTAGTAGACATATTATTATATTCCTTCGTTATAACAATATTTATCAGCTTTATTGAGTTGATCATTGTGGTTGTATGTAGTTTTCAGTGTGAAATTTTCTAAAAATAGAGACCGAAGGTTTGTTAAGTATATTAGTAGATGTAGGCTTAGATTCCTCTTTACATGTCAATTATTTTTTCCTAAGAAGTTTGAAAAGATAAGCTCTATGTGGGACAAAAGATTAAGTTCTTGTTTTTATTCTCTTTTTGGGGTTTAAGTAGACGTGGGCAGGTTTTCGATGCGCTGGCGATTTCCATGCATCATGATTTGATATGTTTTGATATTTTTCCAGTCAATTATTCATTCACTATGGATAGAAATGATGGATATAGAGGTTCGTAGTATCGAGCGTAGACATGGCACTTACTTAATATATTCTTAGTAAGTGTTTCATAAATAATATTAAAAATATTTTAAATATTGCTATTATCAAAAGAGATATAAATATATAATATAAATCTAAGAAATTTTTTATATGAAAAAATAAAATAAAGATATCTCAAAAGTTCATTTACAATGACATTTGGGTCGCTTTTAGCTTATACCGTACTTTTTGATTTGTTTAATTGAAACTAATTTACAATTAAAAAAAAAATGGGATAGAACCAATCTATGATTATTCGTCCATAGTTATGCATAACACTAAAGAACGCTAATGCTATTGACCACCTTCTGACTCCAGTCACACTCTGATATTTGGAATATTATGTGGTAATCTAATACGTAGAGATCTGATGTTTATTATAATAGTATCTTCCCGAATGAATCATGCGATTGTAAGAGCGAGATGATTGATTAATGAGATCACAAATATAAATAGATCAGTAAGTAAATCAATCTGAATATTCTGTATATCCAATGCATATCATGAAAGGCATGTTATGTATCTATATGATGATTGATGCACTCACTCTATTAACTGACAAAGTGCAAAATCTACTAAAGTTTAACTGCATGGCTGAATGTCTGGTTCAAAGATTCTGTGGTATGTATACGATTTGGTTATTATAAGTTCATAATCTCTTCTGTGTATTTATATATCCAATTGTTAGTTAATTGCATACTCAACTGAAAGTAAGCAAATTATAAGAACATAGCATAAAGTACAGATGAAATAGAATGCGTAGCCTGTACCTTATTGAGATAATAGGTGATGGTGGCGTGAATAGTTATGTAATGAGTTTTATTATTTCTAAAGGTTCTTACGAATCGTCAAGTGATTAAGCATCATAGTTTGCCTCTCGTTTGTATGTGTATTTGATGCTAATTTATATCATTCTTCTGTCGTATAAGTCTATATTCAATTACTCTAGTAATGAAATAATTGGATGGCTAATAGATACTTATGCTTTGACGCACTACTTTGCAATAAACGAGTAGTATGTAAGTTATAATATAAGTATATGTATTTAATCGAGAATTGTCAACTCATGCGGACTTATGAATCTCAATATTATGAATAGATAATAATTATGCTCAAACTAGTGACACCACTATGTTAATGCGTAAGCTCGATTACTCACTTTTGTATCGTCTGTGCTTTATTAGATTGTAGACTAATTGTTAAGAGCAATAAGTTATTTTATTTATATTTTCTATAAAAGTTCGTGATACAATACATATCAGAAGTGGAGATCACTGATTGTTATCGTTAGTCAACAATGTGTTATAAGGAGTTCCATAAAATCAGTGGTAGAATCACCCTGTTGATGGTTATGAATTCAAATGAATCATTGGAAGTCTGTATATTGGAAAATAAGCATTATACTAACCATATTGAGATCTACTTGATTCAGTGATTCACTAAGTTTAAGCATATCTGATATTGGAGACCTGAGAGTTTTATCGTATAATTGATTATCGAATTATTCTGATATGATATAGATCATGGATGTACAGTATATCTTCTTTGGACCACATGGATAAGTACAATTAGAGAGAATCGATCCTGACATGCTATAGATTTTCATATAAGGATCTTACTCGTGGATAGATATTAAGATCGATGTAAAGTGTTAGTATCTATCACACTTTATATCCTGACTTCTACGATGATTCCGTCATGTCTTACCACTAGGCTTGTGGGCAGATTTAAGAGCTAGAATAATGTTTCCTAATTAGGCATTTAAATGAAAAAATGGCCAACTCTCAAAATACTTGCTTGAACCTAATATGTGATATTTTTGATTAATTTAATTTGTTTTTTTTCACCAGGCTCATTTTAAAATAAATTGACCACAAATGTAATTATAATATTAGTTTGATTATTTTAAGATAATTAAGTTTAGATATGATAATAAAAGGCGGTTGGTAGAGAGATTTTTGGAAATTTTAAAACTTTTCCTACCTAAATGTATAATTTGGACTGTCCTTTTGTGATAGAATTTTTTGGTGTCATTGCAATAGGTTTTAGAAGTTTCATACACTGTATTTTGATTCTATAAAGGTACTTCTTGACTCTATAAAACCTATTTATTTCACCTTGGTTTGTGTTGTAGAATGTCTCCGACCATGGACCCTTTGCTTCGTTTTTATTCGTTTTTATTTCTTTTCTCTTTTTTTCTATATAATCCAAACTTACTTTTTATTTATTTATTTATGTCTGTCAACGTAACTTCGAATCTCCTTCCACATTGTGCGTTAATATGACATTCGCCGTTTGTTCGCTTCTACGTCTACAGCCAACACAGAAAATGGAGAATTACATGGACTATTAATTGTGAGAGGTATCGTTATATAGATATATGAGAGTTACTATTCATAAACTCAGTAGGATAGCATATCCATTGATAGGCCTACTAGTAATCAATAGTCATCCTATTAGTGAAGTTATAGAAGGTTACAACTTATTATGAGTCATTATTGATAGTTTTTTCCTTAGTTGTTTAAATCTGTATCTCAGTGATTCTAGTTCTTCAACCTTTCTTGGAATGACTACATGTGATCGAATATCGTCTTGCCCAACTTAACTTGTTCTATATCTACACAGGAGTATATCGATCAATGATTTGAGCAAAGCGCTCTTTAATGGTAGATCTGTCCGATACTATAGTCACGCTTGTATGATTAGTGAATCCTGAAGTTGAAGGCATATATTTGTTTTTATGATACAGGAGTCTATGTATGTATAATAAGTCATAATACGATGACAAGACACTTTTAGACAACGAGAAGGAATCTTCTAAGAGTTGTGTGCCAGTTTAGATGATGGCTATGTGAGATGTTATTTTTCTTAATAACTAGACATATATACTTCTTCGAGACAGTGGAATTATGATGATAACTAGAAGTTGATATGCAATCACGATGTGATATTAATCTTTGATATTAGCGCTACTCATATAAGGCAGGTGATAGAAAGATATCTCTTAGAGAGGGAGTTGAATCGAACATAAAATAGAAGCAGTTATCGCTTAATGATTTGAAGATATGTATAGATCAATTCAAAAAAATGTTTACAACCTACAGAAATCACACGTTTTTGAATCAAGTCAACTCTTCTGGCTCTCTCTCACCTTTTTTGTAATCGAGACATGTGAGTTCATGTTCTCTATTCCTTGTGTATATCTTCGCGCTCCGAATAGTGCTTTGGTATGATAATCACAACCTAAGTAGATGAATGATCGATCGTTACAGGAAGCTCTATTTGGCTACTCTCATAATATGCACTGGTTTGGAGACGAGATATGCATGTGGCTGTCTGTAATGTTAGATATCAATATCATTTGGAGTTACTCGCATGAAGATAGGATTCCACTCGACGTTCTTCATCTCACCGCACTATGCTAGATTCCAGTATCTCTCTGCCTTCTATTTATCGCCGGTAGATTTGCAATATTGCTCTCTCTTACCACTATCTAACTAAATACTAAGATATAGAATTATTACGGTTGATTTAAGTATGATACGACTATAGTTCGATTCATAATAAGTCTTAGCTATATACATGCTTTGAGTCTTTGAATTCCATACGCATCATGCATGAGAGTCCCTCATCGCATGAAGAAGTTATCTTGAGTAGTTACTGACGAATTCTTGCGACCACGCTCGACTCCTCTAATTTACCCGTTGTCTTCTTGGAGAGGTCAGTGTGGAAATTTCTCAGTCGCTTGATATCGTACGTCAATCCATGAAATTGATATCAGGATGTATACGAAGCAGTTAATCTTGAAGCACTCATATAATCGTGGTAGTATATTGATTCCTCGGTACGAAGTTCGACATATATAGCCATATGGGAGTATTATATAATGAACAAGATGATATGACGACTCTGATGTCTCTGTATTCAACTCGTACGAAGTGAAGCACCATAGCAAAGTTTACCTTTCTCTATTGGAGACCTATCATCTTTGAGATACTATATCCGCGTTTCCTTGGTCTTTGTCTAGCACAAAGCCGATAGAACTATTAGATCACTTCTGCCTCACTGCTACGTCTTCACTCCTGTTAACTTTCCCCTGTCCGTCCTGTTTTTTCTTGGCTGCTATCTTTTGTTACTCTCGCTTTTTCCGTCATTTCCTCTGGCTTGGTTTTCTGTTACTCGGGAAGCTTCCTTCTATCTTTTGTGCACTGCCCTTCTGTGATCAATGATTCGCTTTTTGTCCGTGTGCTGCTTCTTATTGTTCTAGCTTCTCGGCGGCCTTGGTCTGTCTGTCTCTTTCATTTCCCTACCTTCCTTGTTGTGTTTCGGCTTTTGGCGCTCTCAATTTGCTTTTTTTTTGTGGTTTTTTGTGTCCTATTTTTTTTTAAAATTGCTTTGGATAGTATGGTTGTGTCTCTTCTTCTATTTAATAGTTCCGTCCAAATCACTTATAGTTCCTGTTGGCTTGGCTATCCCATTATTCTGCATAACATTTCCTTTTAACACTTTCAGTTACTGATATCGTATTTTACGAATAGTATAGTGCGAACACGCTGCATACGTTTTTTACTTTGAACAAGATGTAAGAAGCTCTATTTGGACTCATAAATCAGTGGAGAATCATCCTGAAGTTGAATTAATATCATTGGAGTTATGATGAATAAGTTATCCCACTTTTAAACGAAGTGATTCCAGTTTATCCTGTTTGGAGATTTGCCGATTTCTTCTTGATACAAATAAAACCAGAATGAATCACGATGTAAGAATCTTGATTTGGAATCATAAATCAGTGGATAATCATCCTGAAGTTGAATCAAGATCATTGGAGTTATGATGAAGAAGTTATCCCACTTTTAACCGAAGTGATTCCAGTTTATCCTGTTTGGAGATTTGGCAATATCTTCTTGGTTCTAATCAAACCAGAATGAATCAAGATGTAAGAAGCTCTATTTGGACTCATAAATCAGTGGATAATCATCCTGAAGTTGAATCAATATCATTGGAGTTATGATGAAGAAGTTATCCCACTTTTAACCGAAGTGATTCCAGTTTACCCTGTTTGGAGATTTGGCAATTTCTTCTTGATTCTAATCAAAGTAGAATGAATCAAGATTTAAGAATCTTGATTTTGACTCATAAATCAGTTTAGAATCATCCTGAAGTTGAATCAAGATCATAGGAGTTATGATGAAAGTTTATCACAACTTTAAACCGAAGTGACTCCAGTTTATCCTGTTTGGAGATTTGGCAATTTCTTCTTGATTCTAATCAAAGCAGAATGAATCAAGATGTAAGAATATTGATTTGGACTCTTAAATCAGTGTAGAATAATCATGAAGTTGAATCAATATCATTGGAGTTATGATGAAGAAGTTATCCCACTTTTAACCGAAGTGATTCCAGTTTGCACTATTTGTAGATTTGGCAATTTATTCTTGATACTAATAAAACCGGAATGAATCACGATGTAAGAAGCTTAATATGGACTCATTAATCAGTATAGAATCACCCTGGAGTTGAATCAAGATCATAGGAGTTATGATGAAGAAGTTATCCCACTTTTAACCGATGTGATTCCAGTTTGTCATGTTTGGAGAATTGGCAATTTCTTCTTGATACAAAAAAAAACAGAATGAATCATGATGTAAGAATATTTTGATTTGGACTCAAAAATAAGTTTAGAATCACCCTGAAGTTGAATCAAGATCATAGGAGTTATGATGAAGAAGTTATCCCAGTTTTAACCGAAGTGACTCCAGTTTACCCTGTTTGGAGATTTGGCAATTACTTCTTGATTCTAATCAAACCAGAATGGATCAAGATGTAAGAATTTTTTTTTGAACTCTTAAATCAGTGGATAATCATCCTGAAGTTGAATCAATAAAAAAGGAGTTATGATGAAGAAGTTATTCCACTTTTAACCGAAGTGATTCCAGTTTATCCTATTTGGAGATTTGGCAATTTCTTCTTGATTCTAATCCAAGTAGTATGAATCAAGATGTAAGAATATTGATTTTGAATCATAAATCGGTGTTGAATAAAGATCATAGGAGTTATGATGAAGAAGTTATCCCACTTTTAACCGAAGTGACTCCAGTTTACCATGTTTGGAGATTTGGCAATTTATTCTTGATACTAATAAAACCAGAATGAATCACGATGTAAGAAGCTTGATTTGTACTCATTAATAAGTGTAGAATCACACTGAATTTGAATCAAGATAATAGGAGTTATGATTAAGAAGTTATCCCACTTTTAACCGAAGTGACTCCAGTTTACCCTGTTTGGAGATTTGACAATTTCTTCTTGATTCTAATCAAACCAGAATGAATCAACATGTAAGAAGCTTTATTTGGACTCATAAATCAGAGTAGAATCATCCTGACTTTGAATAAATATCATTGGAGTTATGATGAAGATCTTATTCCAGTTTTAACCGAAGTGATTCCAGTTTACCCTGTTTGGAGATTTGGCAATTTCTTCTTGATTCTAATCAAACCAGAATAAATCAAGATGTAAGAATCTTGATTTGGACTCATAAATCAGTGTAGAATCATCCTGAAGTTTAATCAATATCATTGGACTTATGATGAAGAAAATATCCCACTTTTAAACGAAGTGATTCCAGTTTACCCTGTTTGGTGATTTGGCAATTTATTCTTGATACTAATAAAACCAGAATGAATCACGATGTAAGAAGCTTGTTTTGGACTCATAAATCAGTGTAGAATCACCCTGGAGTTGAATCAATATCATTGGAGTTTTGATGAAGAAGTTATCCCACTTTTAACCGAAGTGATTCCAGTTTACCCTGTTTGGAGATTTGGCAATTTCTTCTTTATACAAATAAAACCAGAATGAATCACGATGTAAGAATATTGGTTTGGACTCATAAATCAGTGGAGAATCATCCTGAAGTTGAATCAAGATCATTGGAGTTATGATGAAGAAGTTATCCCACTTTTAACCGAAGTGATTCCAGTTTACCCTGTTTGGAGATTTGGCAATATCTTCTTGGTTCTAATCAAACCAGAATGATTCATGATATAAGAATCTCTATTTGGACTCATAAATTAGTGGAGAATCATCCTGAAGTTGAATCAATATCATTGGAGTTATGATGAAGAAGTTATCCCACTTTTAACCGAAGTGATTCCTGTTTACCCTTTTTGGAGATTTGGCAATTTCTTCTTGATTCTAATCAAAGTAGAATGAATCAAGATGTAAGAATCTTGATTTGGACTCATAAATTGGTGTAGAATCATCCTGAAGTTGAATCAAGATCATAGGAGTTATGATGAAGAAGTTATCACACTTTTAACCGAAGTGACTCCAGTTTACCCTGTTTGGAGATTTGGCAATTTCTTCTTGATTCTAATCAAAGCAGAATGAATCAAGATGTAAGAATATTGATTTGGACTCTTAAATCAGTGTAGAATAATCGTGAAGTTGAATCAATATCATTGGAGTTATGATGAAGAAGTTATCCCACTTTTAACCGAAGTGATTCCAGTTTGCACTATTTGTAGATTTGGCAATTTATTCTTGATACTAATAAAACCAGAATGAATCACGATGTAAGAAGCTTGATTTGGACTCATTAATCAGTGTAGTATCACCCTGGAGTTGAATCAAGATCATAGGAGTTATGATGAAGAAGTTATCCCACTTTTAACCGAAGTGATTCCAGTTTGTCCTGTTTCGAGAATTGGCAATTTCTTCTTGATACAAAAAAAAAAACAGAATGAATCACGATGTAAGAATATTTTGATTTGGACTCATAAATCAGTTTAGAATCACCCTGAAGTTGAATCAAGATCATAGGAGTTATGATGAAGAAGTTATCCCAGTTTTAACCGAAGTGACTCCAGTTTACCTTGTTTGGAGATTTGGCAATTACTTCTTGATTCTAATCAAACCAGAATGAATCAAGATGTAAGAATTTTCGTTTGGACTCTTAAATCAGTGTATAATCATCCTGAAGTTGAATCAATATCGTAGGAGTTATGATGAAGATGTTATTCCACTTTTAACCGAAGTGATTCCAGTTTACTCTATTTGGAGATTTGGCAATTTCTTCTTGATTCTAATCAAAGTAGTATGAATCAAGATGTAAGAATATTGATTTGGACTCATAAATCGGTGTAGAATCATCCTGAAGTTGAATCAAGATCATAGGAGTTATGATGAAGAAGTTATCCCACTTTTAACCGAAGTGACTCTAGTTTGCCATGTTTGGAGATTTGGCAATTTCTTCTTGATTCTAATCAAACCAGAATGAATTAAGATTTAAGAAGCTTTATTTGGAATCATAAATCAGTGGATAATAACCCTGAATTTGAATCAATATCATAGGAGTTATGATGAAGATGTTATTCCACTTTTAACCGAAGTGATTCCAGTTTACCCTGTTTGGAGATTTTGCAATTTCTTCTTGATTCTAATCAAACCAGAATGAATCAAGACGTAAGAAGATTGATTTGGACTAATAAATCAGTGTATAATCATCCTGAAGTTTAATCAATATCATTGGACTTATGATGAAGAAGTTATCCCCCTTTTAACCGAAATAATTCCAGTTTGCCCTGTTTGGAGATTTCACAATTTATTCTTGATACTAATAAAACCAGAATGAATCACGATGTAAGAAGCTTGATTTGTACTCATTAATAAGTGTAGAATCACACTAAATTTGAATCAAGATCATAGGAGTATTGATTAAGAAGTTATCCCACTTTTAACCGAAGTGACTCCAGTTTACCCTGTTTGGAGATTTGACAATTTCTTCTTGATTCTAATCAAACCAGAATGAATCAACATGTAAGAAGCTTTATTTGGACTCATAAATCAGAGTATAATCATCCTGACTTTGAATAAATATCATTGGAGTTATGATGAAGATCTTATTCCAGTTTTAACCGAAGTGATTCCAGTTTACCCTGTTTGGAGATTTGGCAATTTCTTCTTGATTCTAATCAAACCATAATAAATCATGATGTAAGAATCTTGATTTGGACTCATAAATCAGTGTAGAATCATCCTGAAGTTTAATCAATATCATTGGACTTATGATGAAGAAAATATCCCACTTTTAAACGAAGTGATTCCAGTTTACCCTGTTTGGTGATTTGGCAATTTATTCTTGATACTAATAAAACCAGAATGAATCACGATGTAAGAAGCTTGTTTTGGACTCATAAATCAGTGTAGAATCACCCTGGAGTTGAATCAATATCATTGGAGTTTTGATGAAGAAGTTATCCCACTTTTAACCGAAGTGATTCCAGTTTACCCTGTTTGGAGATTTGGCAATTTCTTCTTTATACAAATAAAAACATAATGAATCACGATGTAAGAATATTGATTTGGACTCATCAATCAGTGGAGAATCATCCTGAAGTTGAATCAAGATCATTGGAGTTATGATGAAGAAGTTATCCCACTTTTAACCGAAGTGATTCCAGTTTACCCTGTTTGGAGATTTGGCAATATCTTCTTGGTTCTAATCAAACCAGAATGATTCATGATATAAGAATCTCTATTTGTACTCATAAATTAGTGGAGAATCATCCTGAAGTTGAATCAATATCATTGGAGTTATGATGAAGAAGTTATCCCACTTTTAACCGAAGTGGTTCATGTTTACCCTTTTTGGAGATTTGGCAATTTCTTCTTGATTCTAATCAAAGTAGAATGAATCAAGATGTAAGAATCTTGATTTGGACTCATACATTGGTGTAGAATCATCCTGAAGTTGAATCAAGATCATAGGAGTTATGATGAAGAAGTTATCTTACTTTTAACCGAAGTGACTCCAGTTTACCCTTTTTGGAGATTTGGCAATTTCTTATTGATTCTAATCAAAGCAGAATGAATCAAGATGTAAGAATATTGATTTGGACTCTTAAATCAGTGTAGAATAATCGTGAAGTTGAATCAATATCATTGGAGTTATGATGAAGAAGTTATCCCACTTTTAACCGAAGTGATTCCAGTTTGCACTATTTGTAGATTTGGCAATTTATTCTTGATACTAATAAAACCAGAATGAATCACGATGTAAGAAGCTTGATTTGGACTCATTAATCAGTGTAGTATCACCCTGGAGTTGAATCAAGATCATAGGAGTTATGATGAAGAAGTTATCCCACTTTTAACCGAAGTGAATCCAGTTTGTCATGTTTAGAGAATTGGCAATTTCTTCTTGATACAAAAAAAAAACAGAATGAATCACGATGTAAGAATATTTTGATTTGGACTCATTAATCAGTTTAGAATCACCCTGAAGTTGAATCAAGATCATAGGAGTTATGATGAAGAAGTTATCCCAGTTTTAACCGAAGTGACTCCAGTTTACCTTGTTTGGAGATTTGGCAATTACTTCTTGATTCTAATCAAACCAGAATGAATCAAGATGTAAGAATTTTCGTTTGGACTCTTAAATCAGTGTATAATCATCCTGAAGTTGAATCAATATCGTAGGAGTTATGATGAAGATGTTATTCCACTTTTAACCGAAGTGATTCCAGTTTACTCTATTTGGAGATTTGGCAATTTCTTCTTGATTCTAATCAAAGTAGTATGAATCAAGATGTAAGAATATTGATTTGGACTCATAAATCGGTGTAGAATCATCCTGAAGTTGAATCAAGATCATAGGAGTTATGATGAAGAAGTTATCCCACTTTTAACCGAAGTGACTCTAGTTTACCATGTTTGGAGATTTGGCAATTTCTTCTTGATTCTAATCAAACCAGAATGAATTAAGATTTAAGAAGCTTTATTTGGAATCATAAATCAGTGGATATTAACCCTGAATTTGAATCAATATCATAGGAGTTATAATGAAGATGTTATTCCACTTTTAACCGAAGTGATTCCAGTTTACCCTGTTTTGATATTTTGCAATTTCTTCTTGATTCTAATCAAACCAGAATGAATCAAGACGTAAGAAGATTGATTTGGACTAATAAATCAGTGTATAATCATCCTGAAGTTGAATCAATATCATTGGACTTATGATGAAGAAGTTATCCCACTTTTAACCGAAATAATTCCAGTTTGCCCTGTTTGGAGATTTCGTAATTTATTCTTGATACTAATAAAACCAGAATGAATCACGATGTAAGAAGCTTGATTTGGACTCATTAATAAGTGTAGAATCACACTGAATTTGAATCAAGATCATAGGAGTTATGATTAAGAAGTTATCCCACTTTTAACCGAAGTGACTCTAGTTTACCCTGTTTGGAGATTTGACAATTTCTTCTTGATTCTAATCAAACCAGAATGAATCAACATGTAAGAAGCTTTATTTGGACTCATAAATCAGAGTAGAATCATCCTGACTTTGAATAAATATCATTGGAGTTATGATGAAGATCTTATTCCAGTTTTAACCGAAGTGATTTCAGTTTACCCTGTTTGGAGATTTGGGAATTTCTTCTTGATTCTAATCAAACCAGAATAAATCAAGATGTAAGGATCTTGATTTGGACTCATAAATCAGTGTAGAATCATCCTGAAGTTTAATCAATATCATCGGACTTATGATGAAGAAAATATCCCACTTTTAAACGAAGTGATTCCACTTTGCCTTGTTTGGTGATTTGGCAATTTATTCTTGATACTAATAAAACCAGAATGAATCACGATGTAAGAAGCTTGATTTGGACTCATTAATAAGTGTAGAATCACCCTGGAGTTGAATCAATATCATTGGAGTTATGATGAAGAAGTTATCCCACTTTTAACCGAAGTGATTCCAGTTTACCTTGTTTGGAGATTTGGCAATTTCTTCTTGATACAAATAAAACCAGAATGAATCATGATGTAAGAATCTTGATTTGGACTCATAAATCAGTGGAGAATCATCCTGAAGTTGAATCAAGATCATTGGAGTTATGATGAAGAAGTTATCCCACTTTTAACCGAAGTGATTCCAGTTTACCCTGTTTGGAGATTTGGAAATTTTTTCTTGATTCTAATCCAACCAGAATGAATTAAGATTTAAGAAGCTTTGTTTGGACTCATAAATCAGTGGATAATATCCCTGTAGTTGAATCAATATCATAGGAGTTATGATGAAAATGTTATTCCACTTTTAACCGAAGTGATTCCAGTTTACCCTTTTTGGAGATTTGACAATATCTTCTTGGTTCTAATCAAACCGGAATGAATCAAGATTTAAGAAGCTTTATTTGGACTCATAAATCAGTGTAGAATCATCCTGAAGTTGAATCAATATCATTGGAGTTATGATGAAGAAGTTATCCCACTTTTAACCGAAGTGATTCTAGTTTGCCCTGTTTGGAGATTTTGCAATTTCTTCTTGATACAAATAAAACCAGAATGAATCACGATGTAAGAATCTTAATTTGGACTCATAAATCAGTGGAGAATCATCCTGAAGTTGAATCAAGATCATAGGAGTTATGATGAAGAAGTTATCCCACTTTTAACCGAAGTGATTCGAGTTTACCCTGTTTGGAGATTTGGCAATATCTTCTTGGTTCTAATCAAACCAGAATGAATGAAGATGTAAGAAGCTCTATTTGGACTCATAAATCAGTGGAGAATCATCCTGAAGTTGAATCAATATCATTGGAGTTATGATGAAGAAGTTATCCCACTTTTAACCGAAGTGATTCCAATTTGCCCTATTTGGAGATTTGGCAATTTCTTCTTTATACTAATAAAACAAGAATGAAACACGGTGTAAGAAGCTATATTTGGATTCATAAATCAGTTTATAATCACCCTGAATTTGAATCAAGATCATAGGAGTTATGATGAAGAAGTTATCCCACTTTTAACCGAAGTGACTCTAGTTTACCCTGTTTGGAGATTTGGCAATTTATTCTTGATTCTAGGCAAACCAGAATGAATCAAGATGTAAGAAGCTTTATTTGGACTCATAAATCAGTGGAGAATCATCCTGAAGTTGAATCAATATCATTGGAGTTATAATGAAAATGTTATTCCACTTTTAACCGAAGTGATTCCAGTTTACCCTTTTTGGAGATTTGGCAATATCTTCTTGGTTCTAATCAAACCAGAATGAATCAAGATGTAAGAAGCTCTATTTGGACTCATAAATCAGTGGAGAATCATCCTGAAGTTGAATCAATATCATTGGAGTTATGATGAAGAAGTTATCCCACTTTTAACCGAAGTGATTCCAGTTTATCCTGTTTGGAGATTTGGCGATTTCTTCTTGATACAAATAAAACCAGAATGAATCAAGATGTAAGAATCTTGATTTAAATTCATAAATCAGTGGATAATCATCCTGAAGTTGAATCAAGATCATTGGAGTTATGATGAAGAAGTTATCCCACTTTTAACCGAAGTGATTCCAATTTACCCTGTTTGGAGATTTGGCAATATCTTCTTGGTTCTAATCAAACCAGAATGAATCAAGATGTAAGAAGCTCTATTTGGACTCATAAATCAGTGGAGAATCATCCTGAAGTTGAATAAATATCATTGGAGTTATGATGAAGAAGTTATCCCACTTTTAACCGAAGTGATTCCAGTTTACCCTGTTTGGAGATTTGACAATTTCTTCTTGATTCTAATCAAAGTAGAATGAATCAAGATTTAAGAATCTTGATTTGGACTCTTAAATCAGTGTAGAATCATCCTGAAGTTGAATCAAGATCATATGAGTTATGATGAAGAAGTTATCACACTTTTAACCGAAGTGACTCCAGTTTACCCTGTTTGGAGATTTGGCAATTTCTTCTTGATTCTAATCAAAGCAGAATGAATCAAGATGTAAGAATATTGATTTGGACTCTTAAATCAGTGTAGAATAATCGTGAAGTTGAATCAATATCATTGGAGTTATGATGAAGAAGTTATCCCACTTTTAACCGAAGTGATTCCAGTTTGCACTATTTGTAGATTTGGCAATTTATTCTTGATACTAATAAAACCGGAATGAATCACGATGTAAGAAGCTTAATTTGGACTCATTAATCAGTATAGAATCACCCTGGAGTTGAATCAAGATCATAGGAGTTATGATGAAGAAGTTATCCCACTTTTAACCGAAGTGATTCCAGTTTGTCCTATTTGGAGAATTGGCAATTTCTTCTTGATACAAAAAAAAAACAGAATGAATCATGATGTAAGAATATTTTGATTTGGACTCATAAATCAGTTTAGAATCACCCTGAAGTTGAATCAAGATCATAGGAGTTATGATGAAGAAGTTATCCCAGTTTTAACCGAAGTGACTCCAGTTTACCCTGTTTGGAGATTTGGCAATTACTTTTTGATTCTAATCAAACCAGAATGAATCAAGATGTAAGAATTTTTTTTGGACTCTTAAATCAGTGGATAATCATCCTGAAGTTGAATCAATAAAAAAGGAGTTATGATGAAGATGTTATTCCACTTTCAACCGAAGTGATTCCAGTTTACCCTATTTGGAGATTTGGCAATTTCTTCTTGATTCTAATCCAAGTAGTATGAATCAAGATGTAAGAATATTGATTTGGACTCATAAATCGGTTTAGAATCATCCTGAAGTTGAATCACGATCATAGGAGTTATGATGAAGAAGTTATCCCACTTTTAACCAAAGTGACTCCAGTTTACAATGTTTGGAGATTTGGCAATTTCTTCTTGATTCTAATCAAACCAGAATGAATTAAGATTAAAGAAGCTTTATTTGGAATCATAAATCAGTGGATAATAACCCTGAATTTGAATCAATATCATAGGAGTTATGATGAAGATGTTATTCCACTTTTAACCGAAGTGATTCCAGTTTACCCTGTTTGGAGATTTTGCAATTTCTTCTTGATTCTAATCAAACCAGAATGAATCAAGACGTAATAAGATTGATTTGGACTCATAAATCAGTGTATAATCATCCTGAATTTGAATCAATATCATTGGACTTATGATGAAGAAGTTATCCCACTTTTAACCGAAATAATTCCAGTTTGCCCTGTTTGGAGATTTGGCAATTTATTTTTGGTACTAATAAAACCAGAATGAATCACGATGTAAGAAGCTTGATTTGGACTCATTAATAAGTGTAGAATCACACTGAATTTGAATCAAGATCATAGGAGTTATGATGAAGAAGTTATCACACTTTTAACCGAAGTGACTCCAGTTTACCCTGTTTGGAGATTTGGCAATTTCTTCTTGATTCTAATCAAAGCAGAATGAATCAAGATGTAAGAATATTGATTTGGACTCTTAAATCAGTGTAGAATAATCATGAAGTTGAATAAATATCATTGGAGTTATGATGAAGAAGTTATCCCACTTTTAACCGAAGTGATTCCAATTTGCACTATTTGTAGATTTGGCAATTTATTCTTGATACTAATAAAACCGGAATGAATCACGATGTAAGAAGCTTAATTTGGACTCATTAATCAGTATAGAATCACCCTGGAGTTGAATCAAGATCATATGAGTTATGATGAAGAAGTTATCCCACTTTTAACCGAAGTGATTCCAGTTTGCACTATTTGTAGATTTGGCAATTTATTCTTGATACTAATAAAACCAGAATGAATCACGATGTAAGAAGCTTGATTTGGACTCATAAATCAGAGTAGAATTATCCTGACTTTGAATAAATATCATTGGAGTTATGATGAAGATCTTATTCCAGTTTTAACCGAATTGATTCCAGTTTACCCTGTTTGGAGATTTGGCAATTTCTTCTTGATTCTAATCAAACCAGAATAAATCAAGATGTAAGAATCTTGATTTGGACTCCTAAATCAGTGTAGAATCATCCTGAAGTTTAATCAATATCATTGGACTTATGATGAAGAAAATATCCCACTTTTTACCGAAGTGATTCCAGTTTGCCCTGTTTGGTGATTTTGGCAATTTACTCTTGATACTAATAAAACCAGAATGAATCACGATGTAAGAAACTTGTTTTGAACTCATAAATCAGTGTAAAATCACCCTGGAGTTGAATCAATATCATTGGAGTTATGTTGAAGAAGTTATCCCACTTTTAACCGAAGTGATTCCAGTTTACCCTGTTTGGAGATTTGGCAATTTCTTCTTGATACAAATAAAACCAGAATGAATCACGATGTAAGAATATTGATTTGGACTCATAAATCAGTGGAGAATCATCCTGAAGTTGAATCAATATCATTGGAGTTATGATGAAGAAGTTATCCCACTTTTAACCGAAGTGATTCCAGTTTACCCTGTTTGGAGATTTGGCAATATCTTCTTGGTTCTAATCAAACCAGAATGATTCAAGATATAAGAAGCTCTATTTGGACTCATAAATCAGTGGAGAATCATCCTGAAGTTGAATCAATATCATTGGAGTTATGATGAAGAAGTTATCTCACTTTTTACCGAAGTGACTCCAGTTTACCCTGTTTGGAGATTTGGCAATTTCTTCTTGATTCTAATCAAACCAGAATGAATTAAGATTTAAGAAGATTTGTTTGGACTCATAAATCACTGGATAATAACCCTGAAGTTGAATCAATATCATAGGAGTTATGATGAAAATGTTATTCCACTTTTAACCGAAGTGATTCCAGTTTACCCTTTTTGGAGATTTGGCAATATCTTCTTGGTTCTAATCAAACCAGAATGAATCAAGATGTAAGAAGCTCTATTTGGACTCATAAGGCAGTGTATAATCATCCTGAAGTTGAATCAATATCGTTGGAGTTATGATGAAGAAGTTATCCCACTTTTAACCGAAGTGATTCTAGTTTGCCCTATTTGGAGATTTGGCAATTTCTTCTTGATACTAATAAAAAAAGAATGAAACACGATGTAAGAAGCTTTATTTGGACTCATAAATCAGTTTATAATCACCCTGAATTTGAATCAAGATCATAGGAGTTATGATGAAGAAGTTATCCCAATTTTAACCGAAGTGATTCCAGTTTACCTTGTTTGGAGATTTTGCAATATCTTCTTGGTTATAATCAATCCAGAATGAATCAAGATGTAAGAATCTCTATTTGGATTCATAAATCAGTGTAGAATCATACTTGGTATGAGAGTGAGCTACCAAGAGAGTGAGCTACCAAGAGAGAAGAAGGCAGTGTCTAGTAGATGGATCTTCACAATCAAATACCTAGCAAATGGGAAGGTAGATAGAAAGAAGACTAGATTTGTTGCTAGAGGATTTACTCAGACTTATGGTGAAGACTACCTAGATACTTTTGCTCCAGTTGCAAAGCTTCACACCATTAGAATAGTATTGTCAGTAGCAGTGAATCTGGAATGGGGTCTTTGGCAAATGGATGTGAAGAATGTTTCCTACAAAAAGAACTTGAAGATGAAGTCTATATGTATCCTCCACCTGGTTTGGAACATTTGGTGAAGAAAGGAAACGTTCTAAGGTTGAAGAAAGCTATATATGGTCTTAAGCAGTCACCAAGAGCTTGGTACAACAAACTCAGCACCACCTTGAATGGAAGAGGCTTCAAAAGGTCTGAACTCGATCACACCCTCTTCACACTCACTACATCCTCAGGTATAGTTGTCCTTCTAGTATATGTTGATGATATCATCATTACTGGAAGTGATAAGGCAGGTATACAATCTACTAAAGACTATCTAAAATCTGTCTTTGAAATTAAAGATTTGGAGAGATGAAATACTTTCTTGGAATTGAGTTATGTAGGTCTAAGGAAGGTTTATTTCTTTCCCAAAGAAAGTATACACTTGATCTTTTGAAAGATGCAGGGATGTATGGAGGGAAGACATCTAGAACTCCTCTTGAAGATGGACATAAAGTTCCACGTGAGGGGGAGATTGAAGACAGTCCACCATTTCAAGATGCCAAGCTTTATAGAAAGCTTGTTGGTAAGTTGATTTACTTAACCATAACAAGACCTAATATATGCTTTGCTGTGAATCAGGTGAGTCAACATATGCAAGCCCCAAAGGAGCATCACTGGAACATGGTGAATAGACTACTCATGTACCTGAATGGATCAATCAATCAAGGAGTATGGATGGGTTGTAACAAGAGCACTGAAGTGGTAGGGTATTGTGATGCTGATTGGGCTGGAGATAGGATGGATAGGAAGTCTACAACTGGTTATTGAACATTCATTGGAGGGAATCTGGTCACTTGGAAGAGCAAGAAGCAGAAGGTGGTGTCATGCTCAAGCGCAGAAGCTGAATATAGAGCCATGCTGAAGCTGACAAATGAGTTGATATGGATGAAGGGCATACTGAAGCACTTGGGTGTTGATCAAGACACACCTATGACCATGCATTGTGACAACCAAGCAGCCATCCACATTGCCTCCAACTCGGTGTTCCATGAAAGAACAAAGCATATTGAAGTGGATTGCCATAAGGTGAGGCAAATGATTGTATCCGGAGATATCTTACCTTGCTACACAAGGAGTGGTGATCAACTAGCTGATGTGTTCACCAAGGCAGCTAGACAGAAGACTATTGAGTCCATTCACACGAGGTTAGGACTCATTGATCTCACCAGAAGGAGCTGATCCCCTTTGTCATGAGGTCTTTACTCTTTTCCTTGTCAAGGTTTTATCCCTAAGGAGGGTTTTCTTTGATAAGGTTTTTAATGAGGAAGATCTCATGGCATCCAAGCTTGACTTATTCCCATAGTCAAGCTTGAGGGGGAGTGTTGAATAAGATGGTTAAATGATAGAGGAAGCATAGAGGATTTGGGGAGGAAGTAAGTTTGGGTGTCCGTACAAAGGCCGTACAAGTGACCGTACACCCAAACTTACCTTGAAGATGAAGTTACCCGGGGAAGAAGTAAATCGACCAAGAGTTACCCTTATCACTTACCATGCGGATGAAGCTTGACCAAAGGGATAAGAGAGGCGCGTCTGACAGGCTGGCTCATGGCTGGAAAGGAAGAGCATCTGGTCAAGATGCCTTTGGCATCAAGCGTGTGGAGCTTCTGGTCCAAGTATTTCAAATAGACGCTCCACCCCGGCTTGACTACACACGTTTAGCTTTAGTTTACGTTGAAACCTTATCCTAATCTTCCTCTATATATTGTAAACCTTGCTTACCATCAAGTATAACGAGCATTTTTAGTCTCTCTCTCTCGTTTATCTCTCTAAAATCTCTCTAATGGGTCCTTAGGTTTACCCGGATTAGTCTTTACTTTCTTATCAAGTGTCTCTATTCTCTCTATTCTTCACTCTATCTTCTGTCTATACTCAAGTTTCTCTAAAGATTTCACACAGTTACAAACAAGGGGCAGTCCACACATCCGAGTGAATCAAATAAAAGCAATGATCATAGATTGTTGTGGATTTATGAAACACAGTCTTACAATGCTTGCCTAAGATACAAGCTTCACAATCATTATTTTCAAACACAACACCTGGAACCATTAAGTTTAAAGCTCTAACATGAGGATGTCCTAGTCTAGCATGCCACAAAGCATTCTTATTCAAACCAGAAGTAGAAACAGAAGTAAATGAACATCTATGATCAGGAAAAGAAGCAAGCTCTTCAAGCAAATATAGATCTCTTGTCCAACCAACTGACTGCTCTCAATATCCTGAAAATTCACATCACTAGGGCTAAAGATAACATTACAATTAAGATCAGTGGTGCATTTCTTGACAGACAAATAGGTTTGAGGTGAATTCAGGCATATAAAAAGCTCTAGTCTCCTTATCAAACAGTTTCAACTTGCCTATACCTCTAATTGGAATTCTATCTCCATTAGCAATCATAACATGTCCATTTGCTGGTTCTATATCTCTAATAAGACTAGTATCACTTATCATATGATGAGATGCACCAGAATCAATTATTAAAGGTTTAGTCATGTTATGAACAGTATGAGATTGACCAACTATCCTAGCATAAGTATAAGCATTATCAGTATGATCAAGGACACTAGCAGTCTTAGATGCACCAAATGAGTACCCTTTGACAGTACCAAGACTTTTACCATTCTCCTTGAGCATTTTGATGAGTGCATCCATGTCTGATCTCCGGATGAACTCATGCTCCTTGTTCCTGGTTGGCTGGTTGGTATGGTGGGCAGTGTAAGATACCAAAGCCTTGTTCTCACCCCCTTCTCGATTCTCAGCTTCATTTGAACGGCTTGAGGCACCAGTTCCATGTTGATCACTTGCTCCATATGTGACATTTTCCCTTGCTTCCCTCTCCTTGTTGAACTTGGCTGGTTTGAGATGAGGGTGAAGGATCGAGCACTGATTCTTCTTGTGACCATGTCTCTTGCAATGATCACAGTTACCATTAAACCTTCTTTCCTCATAGCTTCCATTGCCACGCCTATCTTCATATCTGTTGAACTTGTTTGCTTGAGGCATCTCAGCTTGGTTAGCTAGTGTGAGCTCCCCCTTTCCTCCAAAGAGTCCTAATGACCCTTGCTCCTTCTGGATTTGTGAGCATATTTCCTCAAGAGTTGGCAGCTTCTCTGACCTCAGGATATGATTGATAAGATCGTTATAGGAAGAGTTGAGTGTGAGTAGTAGGCCAACGACCTTATCTTGCTCACGCCTTTCATTAAGCTCATCAGGATCAGTAGTACTTGGCCTCAGCATCTCAAGCTCTGACCATAAAGCTCTAAACTTTCCCAAATGCTTGGTAAACTCCATGTCTTCTTGGGCAAGGTTGTTGATGGCCCTCTTTATCTCAAATACCCTAGTGAGGTTTGAGATGTTTCCATACACCTTCTGAAGTGTATCCCACAAGTCTTTTGCCTTCTGACAGTAGCTATAAGCTTCCAAAATGGACGGATCCAATGAACTTTGAAGGATATACATTACCAGTAGATCTTCTTGCATCCACTTCACTTCATCACACACGACCATCTTCCTATCACCCTCTTTAGTGATGATCTTTGGAGCTTCATCTTCTAGGACATGGCTCCACAGGCCCTTACTTCCCACTGCGGTCTTCACTACACGAGACCATAACAAGTAGTTCCCACCTTTAAGTGTAACCGGAATGACTGTAGTCTTGGTGTTCTCCATCTTGTGATTTCCGGATCAAAAAGAGTGTTCTTGAGTTCTTCAACGATCACAACCCAGATCTAAGAGAAACTGGCTCTGATACCATGAAATCTTGAGAGAAACTTGAGTATAGACAGAAGATAGAGTTAAGAATGGAGAGAATAGAGAGACTAGACAAGAAAGTAAAGAGAGATCCGGGTAGACTTAAGAAACCATTAGAGAGAGTTTAGAGAGATAAACGAGAGAGAGAGAGACTGAAAATACTCGTTATGATTAATGATAAGCAAGGTTTACAATATATAGAGGAAGATTAGGATAAGGTTCAACGTAAACAAAGACCAAAGCATGTGTAGTCAAGCCGGGGAGGAGCGTCTATTTGAAATGCTTCGACCAGAAGCTCCACACGCTTGATGCCAAAGGCATCTTGACCAGATGCTCTTCCTTTCCAGCCATGAGCCAGCCTGTCAGACGCGCCTCTCTTATCCCTTTGGTCAAGGTTTCCCGCGTGGTAAGTAGTAAGAGTAACTCTTGGTCGAGTTACTTGTTCCCCGGGTAACTTAACCTTCAAGGTGAGTTTGGGTGTACGGCCATTGTACGGCCTTTTGTACGGCTGGTGCGACCTGGATCAACTTTAAACTCAAGTTTTGGAAGCCAATCCATGTACCAGAAAGTGAATGGGTCACAGGACGACCTAATGGGCTTATTGGAGAGCTTATTGGCCTTATTCATGAGGTATTGGACCGAGAAAAGGCTACGGATCTTGATGAGGCCTTTATAGAGAAAGGAATGACTATGAACCAGCATGGAAGACTAGTATGCAATCTAATTGACCAGGAAATTGGTGAAAGGAAGATGGTTGGAGAGGAAATGAAATGGGTGATCTGGTATGATCGAGAAATGGACTAGTTAAACCGACATGGCCGAGAAATGAGTTGGAAATGGAAGATGAAGAACCAGAGGTGCAATTGGATTATCAGGAGCATTTTCAACATCAAAATGAGCTTAATGAGGCACTTGTTCGGACCAGAAACAAGATCGATCGAGCCCAAGCAAGAGTTGTTCGAAAATGGCCTTTATCGGCCCAAAAAGTGGAAAGACAAGCCAACTTGGATTATAACTGGCCCAAGAATATTAGGCACGCCTAATATGGTTTATTTACAGTTTATTTATGATTTAATTAAGTTTAAACAAATTAGGATTAAGTTTGGTTATCTTAAACCAATTAGCAATAGGATTAGAATATGGTTTTCACTAAACCGACTTGGTTTTGGTTTAGGGTTTTTTTAGTTTAGGATTTCGTTTTCTTCTTTCTTATTTATGTAACCACGAGCCTCCATGTAAACAATGAACCATTATTCAATAAAATTAAGCTTTGGCTCAACCTATCGTCTCTGTGGAGACTTTGTCTCTTTGTTCACTTAGGTGGACGTGTTTTATATCACTAAGGAAGAGTGATCTTCTGTGATCCATCCTAGACATCAAGCAGGGTGCACCTGTGTCTCAGGAGCAGCAAAAAAATCCTTATATCCTTCCACAGCTTCAAGGAGAAGACCATCCTCATCATATATCATCCATCCACGCCCCCTTCAAGTGATCCAGGGAGAGACAGCCATTCCACGGCCGTACCAAGTGGTATCAGAGCCACTTGAAGGTTTGGGGATTTTGTTCTTAACCTAAATCACGTGATCTATCATATCCAGCAGTCTCATATGTATTCTTTTGAAAGAAAAAGAAACCATGAAGAGAATGCTGAGCGCAAAGCAACAAGGGAGTTGCAAAGAAGAAAAAAACAGATCCAGATTCCACCCTTCTATGGAGACTTTGATCCAGATACATACCTAGATTGGGAAAAGGAGATGGATTTAATTATCTAGTGTCAGGGGTACACAGCAGAGAAGCAGGCTCAATTGGAATCTACTGGTTTATATGGATATGCACTTGATTGGTGGTATCAGACAGCTAATACTAGGAGACAATATGGAGAGCAACAGATTTCTTCTTGGTATGAGATGAAGGCTGTCATGAAGAAAATGTTTGTTGCCAAGAGGTATGGGCAAACTGATTTGGAAAGGATGCAAAGCCAAGCTAGGGAAGGTAAAGAACGTGTTAGGACATCCAGAGATGAGCCAAAGTCCTACTATAGCCGTGAGGAACAAAGAAAGTTGCAGCTACATGAAGCATATCTTGATGAATTGCAAAGCCCACAGTTCAAGGAACACCTCAGGAACATGATAGATCAATCACTCACTGCTGTGATGAAAGACCCAAAACAGAGGTCAGTCCCACGTCCAGAATCCAGAGATGATGAGCTAAGTTGTTACAAGAAGGAATCAGCAGAGAAGAAACAAGAAACTGCAGCAAAATAGGGTGAGAGAGAACAAGAGTTTGAATCAGAACCAACCACTCTTTGTCAAGCAGACAACTTGGAAACCCCTCTGAAACAAGAGGAGAGATCATTAGTTCTATGTGATCACGTGCCTGGTCAAAACCAAGCTGAAGAAGGAGTGCTTAATGAATCACCTAAAGCTCATGAATCTGCATTTACAATTATGGTTGAAGAAGGTGAAGTCATTGAAATTTTTTCTTGTGATCTACTAACCAAACCTTCTGTATGGATTCAGACTATCCTAGTGGAGCGTATGAGGTTTAACAAGGGCCTGCAACACCTTGATTTTGAACCAGGAGGGAGCTTGTGTGTGCATAAGAGCATCAACAACACCCTGATCGAAATAGCAGCAACATTGAAGTTTTATTTGGAAAGGTTCTTGCATGAACTGGAAGAGCCAAAGGTAGTTTCTGGTGAGTCTAAGGCTTTTGTTTGGTATAACTGGAAAGAAGCTCAATTAGAGGAAATGAGATCTGAGTTAAACAAGGAGCAGAAATTGCTAGCTCTAACTGTTCCTTGTAATGTGCATAGTCCTGTGAACCATCTAGGACGTGTGAAGGCTTTACAAACTTTTGTGTTTTAGCCTGGAGGGAATATAAACGTGCAAAAAGGATTAAACAACACCCTGATCCAAAGAGAAACAAAGGAGCTGAGATTGAACTGTCCATTCATCCTTGAAGAGCTGGATTTGAGGACAAATCCTTTTAAAGGAGGAGGGAATGGTGCGACCTGGATTAACTTAAAACTCAAGTTTTGGAAGCCAATCCATGTACCAGAAAGTGAATGGGTCACAGGACGACCTAATGGGGCTTATTGGAGAGCTTATTGGCCTTGTTCATGAGGTATTGAACCGAGAAAAGGCTACGGATCTTGATGAGGCCTTTATAGAGAAAGGAATGACTATGAACCAGAATGTAAGACTAGTATGCAATCTAATTGACCAGGAAATTGGTGCAAGGAAGCTGGTTGGAGAGGAAATGAAATGGGTGATCTGGTATGATCGAGAAATGGACTGGTTAAACCGACATGGCCGAGAAATGAGTTGGAAATGGAAGATGAAGAACCAGAGGTGCAATTGGATATCAGGAGCATTTTCAACATCAAAATGAGCTTAATGAGGCACTTGGTCGGACCAGAAACAAGATGGATCGAGCCCAAGCAAGAGTTGTTCGAAAATGGCTTTTATCGGCCCAAAAAGTGGAAAGACAAGCCAGCTTGGATTATAACTGGCCCAAGAAGATTAGGCACGCCTAATATGGTTTATTTACAGTTTATATATGATTTAATTAAGTGTAAACCAATTAGGATTAAGTTTGGTTATCTTAAACCAATTAGCAATAGGATTAGGATATGGTTTTCACTAAACCGACTTGGTTTTGGTTTAGGGTTTTTTTTAGCTTAGGATTTCGTTTTCTTCTTTCTTATTTATGTAACCACGAGCCTCCATGTAAATAATGAACCATTATTCAATAAAATTAATCTTTGGCTCAACCTATCGTCTCTGTGGAGACTTTGTCTCTTTGTTCACTTAGGTGGACGTGTTTTATATCACTAAGGAAGAGTGATCTTCTGTGATCCATCCTAGACATCGAGCAGGGTGCACCTGTGTCTCAGGAGCAGCAAAACATCCTTATATCCTTCCACAGCTTCAAGGAGAAGACCATCCTCATCATATATCATCCATCCACGCCCCCTTCAAGTGATCCAGGGAGAGACAGCCATTCCACGGCCGTACCAACGGCCACTTGTACGGACACCCCAAACTCAATTCCTCCCAAATCCTCTATGCTTCCTCTATCATTTAACCAGCTTATTCAACAGTAAGAAGCCTTATTCGGACTCATAAATCAGTTTATAATCACCCTGAATTTGAATCAAGATCATAGGAGTTATGATGAAGAAGTTATCCCAGTTTTAACCGAAGTGACTCTAGTTTACCCTGTTTGGAGATTTGGCAATTTATTCTTGATTATAATCAAACGAGAATGAACTAAGATGTAAGAAGCTTTATTTGGACTCATAAATCAGTGGATAATCATCCTGAAGTTGAATCAATATCATAGGAGTTATGATGAAGATGTTATTCCACTTTTAACCGAAGTGATTCCAGTTTACCCTGTTTAGAGATTTGGCAATTTCTTCTTGATTCTAATCAAACCAGAATGAATCAAGATGTAAGAATCTTGATTTGGACTCATAAATCATAGTAGAATAATCCTGAAGTTGAATCAATATCATTGGAGTTATGATAAAGAAGAAGTTATCCCACTTTTAACCGAAGTGATTCCAGTGTGTCCTGTTTGGAGATTTGGCAATTTCTTCTTCATACTAATAAAACCAGAATAAATCACGATGTAAGAAGATTTATTTGGACTCGTTAATCCGTGTATAATCACCCTGAATTTGAATCAAGATTATAGGAGTCATGATAAAGAAGTTATCCCACTTTTAAACGAAGTGACTCCAGTTTACCCTATTTGGAGATTTGGCAATTTCTTCTTGATTCTAATCAAACCGGAATGAATCAATATGTAAGAAGCTTTATTTGGACTCATAAATCAGTGGATAATCACCCTGAAGTTGAATCAATATCATTGGAGTTATGATGAAGAAGTTATCCCACTTTTAACCGAAGTGATTCCAGTTTGCCCTGTTTGGAGAGTTGGCAATTTCTTCTTGATTCTAATCAAACCAGAATGAATCAATATGTAAAAATCTTTATTTGGACTCACAAATCAGTGGATAATCACCCTGAAGTTGAATCAAGATCATTGGAGTTATGATGAAGAAGTTATCCCACTTTTAACCGAAGTGATTCCAGTTTACCATGTTTGGAGAATTGACAATTTCTTCTTCATACTAATAAAACCAGAATGAATCACGATGTAAGAAACTTGATTTGGACTCATAAATCAGTGTAGAACCACCCTGAAGTTGAAGCAAGATCATAGGAGTTATGATAAAGAAGTTATCCCACTTTTAACCGAAGTAACTCTAGTTTATCCTGTTTGGAGATTTGACAATTTCTTCTTGATTCTAATCAAACCAGAATGAATCAAGATGTAAGAAGTTTTATATGGACTCATAAATCAGTGGATAGTCACCCTGAAGTTGAATCAATATCATAGGAGTTATGATGAAGATGTTATTCCACCTTTTACCGAAGTGATTCCAGTTTACCCTGTTTGGAGATTTGGCAATTTCTTCTTGATTATAATCAAAACAGAATGAAAAAAGATGTAAGAATCTTGATTTGGAATCATAAATCAGTTTAGAATCATTCTGAAGTTGAATCAATATCATTGGAGTTATGATGAAGAAGTTATCCCACTTTTAACCGAAGTGATTCTAGTTTACCCTGTTTGGAGATTTGGCAATTTCTTCTTGATTCTAATCAAACCAGAATGAATAAATATGTAAGAAGCTTTATTTGGACTCATAAATCAGTGGATAATTACCCTGAAGTTGAATCAATATCATTGGAGTTATGATGAAGAAGTTATCCCACTTTTAACCGAAGTGATTCCCGTTTCCCCTGTTTGGAGATTTGGCAATTTCTTATTCATACTAATAAAACCAGAATGAATCACGATATAAGAAGCTTTATTTGGACTCGTTAATCAGTGTAGAATCACCCTGAATTTGAATCAAGATCATAGGAGTTATGATAAAGAAGTTATCCCACTTTTAACCGACGTGACTCCAGTTTATCCTAATTGGAGATTTGGAAATTTCTTCTTGATTCTAATCAAACCAGAATGAATCAATATGTAATAAGCTTTATTTGGACTCATAAATCAGTGGATAATCACCCTGAAGTTGAATCAATATCATTGGAGTTATGATGAAGAAGTTATCCCACTTTTAATCGAAGTGATTCTAGTTTCCATGTTTGGAGAGTTGGCAATTTCTTCTTCATACTAATAAAAACAGAATTAATCACGATGTAAGAAGCTTTATTTGGACTCGTTAATCAGTGTAGAATCACCCTGAAGTTGAATCAAGATCATAGGAGTTATGGTGAAGAAGTTATCCCACTTTTAACCGAAGTGACTCCAGTTTACTCTTTTTGGAGATTTGACAATTTCTTCTTGATTCTAATCAAACCAGAATGAATCAAGACGTAAGAAGCTTGATTTGGACCCATAAATCAGTGTAGAATCATCCTGAAGTTGAAACAATATCATTTGAGTTATGATGAAGAAGTTATCCCACTTTTAACCGAAGTGATTCCAGTTTGCCCTATTTGGTGATTTGGCAATTTCTTCTTGATACTAATAAAACTAGAATGAACTACGATGTAAGAAGCTTTATTTGGACTCATAAATAAGTGGATAATCACCCTGATGTTGAATCAATATCATTGGAGTTATGATGAAGAAGTTATCCCACTTTTAACCGAAGTGATTCCAGTTTGCCCTGTTTGGACAGTTGGCAATTTCTTCTTCATACTAATAAAACCTTAATGAATCACGATGTAAGAAACTTGATTTGGACTCATAAATCAGTGTAGAACAACCCTGAAGTTGAAGCAAGATCATAGGAGTTATGATAAAGAAGTTATCCCACATTTAACCGAAGTGACTCTAGTTTACCCTGTTTGGAGATTTGACAATTTCTTCTTGATTCTAATCAAACCAGAATGAATCAATATGTAAGAAGATTATTTGGACTCATAAATCAGTGGATAATCACCCTGAAGTTGAATCAATATCATAGGAGTTATAATGAAGATGTTATTCCACTTTTAACCGAAGTGATTCCAGTTTACCCTGTTTGGAGATTTGGCAATTTCTTCTTGATTATAATCAAAACAGAATTAATAAAGATGTAAGAATCTTGATTTGGAATCTTAAATCAGTTTAGAATCATCCTGAAGTTGAATCAATATCATTGGAGTTATGATGAAGAAGTTATCCCACTTTTAAGCGAAGTGATTCCAGTTTATCCTATTTTGAGATTTGGCAATTTCTTCTTGATTCTAATCAAACCAGAATGAATCAATATGTAAGAAGCTTTATTTGGACTCATAAATCAGTGGATAATCACCCTGAAGTTGAATCAATATCATTGGAGTTATGATGAAGAAGTTATCCTACTTTTAACCGAAGTGATTCCAGTTTGCCCTGTTTGGAGAGTTGGCAATTTCTTCTTCATACTAATAAAACCAGAATTAATCACGATGTAAGAAGCTTTATTTGGACTCGTTAATCAGTGTAGAATCACCCTGAAGTTGAATCAAGATCATAGGAGTTATGATGAAGAAGTTATCCCACTTTTAACCGAAGTGACTCCAGTTTACCCTTTTTGGAGATTTGACAATTTCTTCTTGATTCTAATCAAACCAGAATGAATCAAGACGTAAGAAGCTTGATTTGGACTCATAAATCAGTGTAGAATCATCCTGAAGTTGAAACAATATCATTGGAGTTATGATGAAGAAGTTATCCCACTTTTAACCGAAGTGATTCCAGTTTGCCCTATTTGGTGATTTGGCAATTTCTTCTTGATACTAATAAAACTAGAATGAAATACGATGTAAGAAGCTTTATTTGGACTCATAAATAAGTGGATAATCACCCTGATGTTGAATCAATATCATTGGAGTTATGATGAAGAAGTTATCCCACTTTTAACCGAAGTGATTCCAGTTTGCCCTGTTTGGAGAGTTGGCAATTTCTTCTTCATACTAATAAAACCAGAATGAATCACGATGTAAGAAACTTTATTTGGACTCATAAATCAGTGGATAATCACCCTGAAGTTGAATCAATATCATTGGAGTTATGATGAAGAAGTTATCCCACTTTTAACCGAAGTGATTCCAGTTTGCCCTGTTTGGAGAGTTGGCAATTTCTTCTTCATACTAATAAAACCAGAATTAATCACGATGTAAGAAGCTTTATTTGGACTCATTAATCAGTGTAGAATCACCCTGAAGTTGAATCAAGATCATAGGAGTTATGATGAAGAAGTTATCCCACTTTTAACCGAAGTGACTCTAGTTTACCCTTTTTGGAGATTTGACAATTTCTTCTTGATTCTAATCAAACCAGAATGAATCAATATGTAAGAAACTTGATTTGGGCTCATAAATCAGTGTAGAACAACCCTGAAGTTGAAGCAAGATCATAGGAGTTATGATAAAGAAGTTATCCCACTTTTAACCGAAGTGACTCCAGTTTATCCTATTTGGATATTTAGCAATTTCTTCTTGATTCTAATCAAACCAGAATGAATCAAGATTTAAGAATCTTGATTTGGACTCATAAATCAGAGTAGAATAATCCTGAAGTTGAATCAATATCATTGGACTTATGATAAAGAAGTTATCCCACTTTTAACCGAAGTGATTCCAGTTTGCCCTGTTTGGAGATTTGGCAATTTCTTCTTGATTCTAATCAAACCAGAATGAATCAAGATGTAAGAATCTTGATTTGGACTCATAAATCAGATTAGAATATTCCTGAAGTTGAATCAATATCATTGGACTTATGATAAAGAAGTTATCCCACTTTTAACCGAAGTGATTCCAGTTTACCCTGTTTGGAGATTTGGCAATTTCTTCTTGATTATAATCAAACCAGAATGAATCAAGATGTAAGAAGCTTTATTTGGACTCATAAATCAGTGGATAATCACCCTGAAGTTGAATCAATATCATTGGAGTTATGATGAAGAAGTTATCCTACTTTTAACCGAAGTGATTTCAGTTTGCCTTGTTTGGAGATTTGGAAATTTCTTCTTCATACTAATAAAACCAGAAAAAATCACAATGTAAGAAGCTTTATTTGGAATCGTTAATCAGTGTAGAATCACCCTGAATTTGAATCAAGATCATAGGAGTTATGATAAAGAAGTTATTCCACTTTTAACCGAAGTGATTCCAGTTTACTCTGTTTAGAGATTTGGCAATTTTTTCTTGATTATAATCAAAACAGAATGAATAAAGATGTAAGAATCTTGATTTGGAATCTTAAATCAGTTTAGAATCATCCTGAAGTTGAATCAATATCATTGGAGTTATGATGAAGAAGTTATCCCACTTTTAACCGAAGTGATTCCAGTTTACCCTGTTTGGAGATTTGGCAATTTCTTCTTGATTCTAATCAAACCAGAATGAATAAATATGTAAGAAGCTTTATTTGGACTCATAAATCAGTGGATAATCACCCTGAAGTTGAATCAATATCATTGGAGTTATGATGAAGAAGTTATCCCACTTTTAACCGAAGTGATTCCAGTTTGCCCTTTTTGGAGATTTGGCAATTTCTTCTTCATACTAATAAAACCAGAATGAATCACGATGTAAGAAGCTTTATTTGGACTCGTTAATCAGTGTATAATCACCCTGAAGTGTAAGCAAGATCATAGGAGTTATGATGAAGAAGTTCTCCCACTTTTAACCGAAGTGACTCCAGTTTACCCTTTTTGGAGATTTGATAATTTCTTCTTGATTCTAATCAAACCAGAATGAATCAAGATGTAAGAAGCTTTATTTGGAATCATAAATCAGTGGATAATCATCCTTAAGTTGAATCAATATCATTGGAGTTATGTTGAAGAAGTTATCCAACTTTTAACCGAAGTGATTCTAGTTTGCCCTGTTTAGACAGTTGGCGATTTCTTCTTCATACTAATAAAACCAGAATGAATCACGATGTAAGAAACTTGATTTGGACTCATAAATCAGTGTAGAACCACCCTGAAGTTGAAGCAAGATCATAGGAGTTATGATATAGAAGTTATCCCACTTTTAACCGAAGTGATTCCAGTTTACCCTGTTTGGAGATTTGGAAATTTCTTCTTGATTATAATCAAAACAGAATGACTAAAGATGTAAGAATCTTTATTTGGAATAATAAATCAGTTTAGAATCATCCTGAAGTTGAATCAATATCATTGGAGTTATGATGAAGAAGTTATCCCACTTTTAACCGAACTGATTCTAGTTTACCCTGTTTCGAGATTTGGCAATTTCTTCTTGATTCTAATCAAACCAGAATGAATCAATATGTAAGAAGCTTTATTTGGACTCATAAATCAGTGGATAATCACCCTGAAGTTGAATCAATATCATTGGAGTTATGATGAAGAAGTTATCCCACTTTTAACCGAAGTGATTCCAGTTTGCCTTGTTTGGAGAGTTGGCAATTTCTTCTTCATACTAATAAAACCAGAATGAAGCACGATGTAAGAAGCTTTATTTGGAATCGTTAATCAGTGTAGAATCACCCTGAATTTGAATCAAGATCATAGGAGTTATGATAAAGAAGTTATCCCACTTTTAACCGAAGTGACTCCAGTTTACCCTATTTGGATATTTGGCAATTTCTTCTTGATTCTAATCAAACCAGAATGAATCAAGATTTAAGAATCTTGATTTGGACTCATAAATCAGAGTAGAATAATCCTGAAGTTGAATCAATATCATTGGACTTATGATAAAGAAGTTATCCCACTTTTAACCGAAGTGATTCCAGTTTGCCCTGTTTGGAGATTTGGCAATTTTTTCTTGATTCTAATCAAACCAGAATGAATCAAGATGTAAGAATCTTGATTTGGACTCATAAATCAGATTAGAATATTCCTGAAGTTAAATCAATATCATTGGACTTATGATAAAGAAGTTATCCCACTTTTAACCGAAGTGATTCCATTTTACTCTGTTTGGAGATTTGGCAATTTCTTCTTGATTATAATCAAACCAGAATGAATCAAGATGTAAGAAGCTTTATTTGGACTCATAAATCAGTGGATAATCACCCTGAAGTTGAATCAATATCATTGGAGTTATGATGAAGAAGTTATCCCACTTTTAACCGAAGTGATTTCAGTTTGCCTTGTTTGGAGATTTGGCAATTTCTTCTTCATACTAATAAAACCAGAATGAATCACGATGTAAGAAGCTTTATTTGGAATCGTTAATCAGTGTAGAATCACCCTGAATTTGAATCAAGATCATAGGAGTTATGATAAAGAAGTTATTCCACTTTTAACCGAAGTGATTCCAGTTTACCCTGTTTAGAGATTTGGCAATTTCTTCTTGATTATAATCAAAACTGAATGAATAAAGATGTAAGAATCTTTATTTGGAATCTTAAATCAGTTTAGAATCATCCTTAAGTTGAATCAATATCATTGGAGTTATGATGAAGAAGTTATCCCACTTTTAACCGAAGTGATTCCAGTTTATCCTGTTTGGAGATTTGGCAATTTCTTCTTGATTGTAATCAAACCAGAATGAATAAATATGTAAGAAGCTTTATTTGGACTCATAAATCAGTGGATAATCACCCTGAAGTTGAATCAATATCATTGGAGTTATGATGAAGAAGTTATCCCACTTTTAACCGAAGTGATTCCAGTTTGCCCTTTTTGGAGATTTGGCAATTTCTTCTTCATACTAATAAAACCAGAATGAATCACGATGTAAGAAGCTTTATTTGGACTCGTTAATCAGTGTATAATCACCCTGAAGTGTAAGCAAGATCATAGGAGTTATGATGAAGAAGTTATCCCACTTTTAACCGAAGTGACTCCAGTTTACCCTTTTTGGAGATTTGACAATTTCTTCTTGATTCTAATCAAACCAGAATGAATCAAGATGTAAGAAGCTTTATTTGGACTCATAAATCAGTGGATAATCACCCTTAAGTTGAATCAATATCATTGGAGTTATGTTGAAGAAGTTATCCAACTTTTAACCGAAGTGATTCCAGTTTGCCCTGTTTGGACAGTTGGCGATTTCTTCTTCATACTAATAAAACCAGAATGAATCACGATGTAAGAAACTTGATTTCGACTCATAAATCACTGTAGAACCACCCTGAAGTTGAAGCAAGATCATAGGAGTTATGATATAGAAGTTATCCCACTTTTAACCGAAGTGATTCCAGTTTACCCTGTTTGGAGATTTGGCAATTTCTTCTTGATTCTAATCAAACCAGAATGAATCAAGATGTAAGAAGGTTTATTTGGACTCATAAATCAGTGGATAATCACCCTGAAGTTGAATCAATATCATAGGAGTTATGATGAAGATGTTATTCCACTTTTAACCGAAGTGATTCCAGTTTACCCTGTTTGGAGATTTGGAAATTTCTTCTTGATTATAATCAAAAAAGAAGGAATAAAGATGTAAGAATCTTGATTTGGAATCATAAATCAGTTTAGAATCATCCTGAAGTTGAATCAATATCATTGGAGTTATGATGAAGAAGTTATCCCACTTTTAACCGAAGTGATTCCAGTTTACCCTGTTTGGAGATTTGGCAATTTCTTCTTGATTCTAATCAAACCAGAATGAATCAATATCTAAGAAGCTTTATTTGGACTCATAAATCAGTGGATAATCACCCTGAAGTTGAATCAATATCATTGGAGCTATGATGAAGAAGTTATCCCACTTTTAACCGAAGTGATTCCAGTTTGGCTTGTTTGGAGAGTTGGCAATTTCTTCTTCATAATAATAAAACCAGAATGAAGCACGATGTAAGAAGCTTTATTTGGAATCGTTAATCAGTGTAGAATCACCCTGAATTTGAATCAAGATCATAGGAGTTATGATAAAGAAGTTATCCGACTTTTAACCGAAGTGACTCTAGTTTATCCTATTTGGATATTTGGTAATTTCTTCTTTATTCTAATCAAACCAGAATGAATCAAGATTTAAGAATCTTGATTTGGACTCATAAATCAGAGTAGAATAATCCTGAAGTTGAATCAATATCATTGAACTTATGATGAAGAAGTTATCCCACTTTTAACCGAAGTGATTCCAGTTTGCCCTGTTTGGAGATTTGGCAATTTCTTCTTGATTCTAATCAAACCAGAATGAATCAAGATGTAAGAATCTTGATTTGGACTCATAAATCAGATTAGAATATTCCTGAAGTTGAATCAATATCATTGGACTTATGATAAAGAAGTTATCCCACTTTTAACCGAAGTGATTCCAGTTTACCCTGTTTGGAGATTTGGCAATTTCTTCTTGATTATAATCAAACCATAATGAATCAAGATGTAAGAAGCTTCATTTGGACTCATAAATCAGTGGATAATCACCCTGAAGTTGAATCAATATCATTGGAGTTATGATGAAGAAGTTATCCCACTTTTAACCGAAGTGATTTCAGTTTGCCTTGTTTGGAGATTTGGCAATTTCTTCTTCATACTAATAAAACCAGAATGAATCACGATGTAAGAAGTTTTATTTGGAATCGCTAATCAGTGTAGAATCACCCTGAATTTGAATCAAGATCATAGGAGTTATGATAAAGAAGTTATCTCACTTTTAACCGAAGTGACTCCAGTTTATCCTATTTGGATATTTGGCAATTTCTTCTTGATTCTAATCAAACCAGAATAAATCAATATTTAAGAATCTTGATTTGGACTCATAAATCAGAGTAGAATAATCCTGAAGTTGAATCAATATCATTGGACTTATGATAAAGAAGTTATCCCACTTTTAACCGAAGTGATTCCAGTTTACCCTTTTTGGAGATTTGGTAATTTCTTCTTGATTCTAATCAAACCAGAATTAATCAAGATGTAAGAAGCTTTATTTGGACTCATAAATCAGTGGATAATCACCCTGAAGTTGAATCAATATCATTGGAGTTATGATGAAGAAGTTATCCAACTTTTAACCGAAGTGATTCCAGTTTGTCCTGTATGGAGAGTTGGCAATTTCTTCTTCATACTAATAAAACCAGAATGAATCACGATGTAAGAAACTTGATTTGGACTCATAAATCAGTGTAGAACCACCCTGAAGTTGAAGCAAGATCATAGGAGTTATGATAAAGAAGTTATCCCACTTTTAACCAAAGTGACTCTAGTTTACCCTGTTTGGAGATTTGACAATTTCTTCTTGATTCTAATCAAACCAGAATGAATCAAGATGTAAGAAGGTTTATTTGGAATCATAAATCAGTGGATAATCACCCTGAAGTTGAATCAATATCATAGGAGTTATGATGAAGATGTTATTCCACTTTTAACCGAAGTGATTCCAGTTTACCCTGTTTGGAGATTTGGCAATTTCTTCTTGATTATAATAAAAACAGAATTAATCAAGATGTAAGAATCTTGATTTGAATCTTAAATCAGTTTTCAATCATCCTGTAGTTGAATCAATATCATTGGAGTTATGATGAAGAAATTATCCCACTTTTAACCGAAGTGATTCCAGTTTATCCTGTTTGGAGATTTGGCAATTTCTTCTTGATTCTAATCAAACCAGAATGAATCAATATGTAAGAAGCTTTATTTGGACTCATAAATCAGTGGATAATCACCGTGAACTTGAATCAATATCATTGGAGTTATGATGAAGAAGTTATCCCACTTTTAACCGAAGTGATTCCAGTTTGCCATGTTTGGAGATTTGGCAATTTCTTCTTCATACTAATAAAACCAGAATGAATCACGATGTAAGAAGCTTTATTTGGACTCGTTAATCAGTGTAGAATCACCCTGAATTTGAATCAAGATCATAGGAGTTATGATAAAGAAGTTATCCCACTTTTAACCGAAGTGACTCCAAGTTACCCTTTTTGGAGATTTGGTAATTTCTTCTTGATTCTAATCAAACCAGAATGAATCAAGATGTAAAAAGCTTTATTTGGACTCATAAATCAGTGGATAATCACCCTGAAGTTGAATCAATATCATTGGAGTTATGATGAAGAAGTTATCCCACTTTTAACCGAAGTGATTCCAGTTTGCCCTGTTTGGAGAGTTGGCAATTTCTTCTTCATACTAATAAAACCAGAATGAATCACGATGTAAGAAACTTGATTTGGACTCATAAATCAGTGTAGAACCACCCTGAAGTTGAAGCAAGATCATAGGAGTTATGATAAAGAAGTTATCCCACTTTTAACCGAAGTGACTCTAGTTTACCTTGTTTGGGGATTTGACAATTTCTTCTTGATTCTAATCAAACCAGAATGAATCAAGATGTAAGAAGGTTTATTTGGAATCATAAATCAGTGGATAATCACCCTGAAGTTGAATCAATATCATAGGAGATATGATGAAGATGTTATTCCACTTTTAACCAAAGTGATTCCAGTTTACCCTGTTTGAAGATTTGGCAATTTCTTCTTGATTATAATCAAAACAGAATGAATAAAGATGTAAGAATCTTGATTTGGAATCTTAAATCAGTTTAGAATCATCCTGAAGTTGAATCAATATCATTGGAGTTATGATGAAGAAGTTATCCCACTTTTAACCGAAGTGATTCCAGTTTACCCTGTTTGGAGATTTGGCAATTTCTTTTTGATTCTAATCAAACCAGAATGAATCAATATGTAAGAAGCTTTATTTGGACTCATAAATCAGTGGATAATCACCCTGAACTTTAATCAATATCATTGGAGTTATGATGAAGAAGTTATCCCACTTTTAACCGAAGTGATTCCAGTTTGCCATTTTTGGAGATTTGACAATTTCTTCTTCATACTAATAAAACCAGAATGAATCACGATATAAGAAGCTTTATTTGGACTCGTTAATCAGTGTATAATCACCCTGAAGTGTAAGCAAGATCATAGGAGTTATGATGAAGAAGTTCTCCCACTTTTAACCGAAGTGACTCCAGTTTACCCTTTTTGGAGATTTGACAATTTCTTCTTGATTCTAATCAAACCAGAATGAATCAAGATGTAAGAAGCTTTATTTGGAATCATAAATCAGTGGATAATCACCCTTAAGTTTGAATCAATATCATTGGAGTTATGTTGAAGAAGTTATCCAACTTTTAACCGAAGTGATTCCAGTTTGCCCTGTTTGGACAGTTGGCGATTTCTTCTTCATACTAATAAAACCAGAATGAATCACGATGTAAGAAACCTGATTTGGACTCATAAATCAGTGTAGAACCACCCTGAAGTAGAAGCAATATCATAGGAGTTATGATATAGAAGTTATCCCACTTTTAACCGAAGTGACTCCAGTTTACCCTGTTTGGAGATTTGGCAATTTCTTCTTGATTCTAATCAAACCAGAATGAATCAATATCTAAGAAGCTTTATTTGGACTCATAAATCAGTGGATAATCACCCTGAAGTTGAATCAATATCATTGGAGCTATGATGAAGAAGTTATCCCACTTTTAACTGAAGTGATTCCAGTTTGCCTTGTTTGGAGAGTTGGCAATTTCTTCTTCATAATAATAAAACCAGAATGAAGCACGATGTAAGAAGCTTTATTTGGAATCGTTAATCAGTGTAGAATCACCCTGAATTTGAATCAAGATCATAGGAGTTATGATAAAGAAGTTATCTGACTTTTAACCGAAGTGACTCCAGTTTATCCTATTTGGATATTTGGTAATTTCTTCTTTATTCTAATCAAACCAGAATGAATCAAGATTTAAGAATCTTGATTTGGACTCATAAATCAGAGTAGAATAATCCTGAAGTTGAATCAATATCATTGCACTTATGATGAAGAAGTTATCCCACTTTTAACCGAAGTGATTCCAGTTTGTCCTGTTTGGAGATTTGGCAATTTCTTCTTGATTCTAATCAAACCAGAATGAATCAAGATGTAAGAATCTTGATTTGGACTCATAAATCAGATTAGAATATTCCTGAAGTTGAATCAATATCATTGGACTTATGATAAAGAAGTTATCCCACTTTTAACCGAAGTGATTCCAGTTTACCCTGTTTGGAGATTTGGCAATTTTTTCTTGATTATAATCAAACCAGAATGAATCAAGATGTAAGAAGCTTCATTTGGACTCATAAATCAGTGGATAATCACCCTGAAGTTGAATCAATATCATTGGAGTTATGATGAAGAAGTTATCCCACTTTTAACCGAAGTGATTTCAGTTTGCCTTGTTTGGAGATTTGGCAATTTCTTCTTCATACTAATAAAACCAGAATGAATCACGATGTAAGAAGTTTATTTGGAATCGCTAATCAGTGTAGAATCACCCTGAATTTGAATCAAGATCATAGGAGTTATGATAAAGAAGTTATCTCACTTTTAACCGAAGTGACTCCAGTTTATCCTATTTGGATATTTGGCAATTTCTTCTTGATTCTAATCAAACCAGAATAAATCAAGACTTAAGAATCTTGATTTGGACTCATAAATCAGAGTAGAATAATCCTGAAGTTGAATCAATATCATTGGACTTATGATAAAGAAGTTATCCCACTTTTAACCGAAGTGATTCCAGTTTACCCTGTTTGGAGATTTGGTAATTTCTTCTTGATTCTAATCAAACCAGAATGAATCAAGATTTAAGAAGCTTTATTTGGACTCATAAATCAGTGGATAACCACCATGAAGTTGAATCAATATCATAGGAGTTATGATGAAGAAGTTATCCAACTTTTAACCGAAGTGATTCCAGTTTGTCCTGTATGGAGAGTTGGCAATTTCTTCTTCATACTAATAAAACCAGAATGAATCACGATGTAAGAAACTTGATTTGGGCTCATAAATCAGTGTAGAACCACCCTGAAGTTGAAGCAAGATCATAGGAGTTATGATAAAGAAGTTATTCCACTTTTAACCAAAGTGACTCTAGTTTACCCTGTTTGGAGATTTGGCAATTTCTTCTTGATTCTAATCAAACCAGAATGAATCAAGATGTAAGAAGGTTTATTTGGAATCATAAATCAGTGGATAATCACCCTGAAGTTGAATCAATATCATAGGAGTTATGATGAAGATGTTATTCCACTTTTAACCGAAGTGATTCCAGTTTACCCTGTTTGGAGATTTGACAATTTCTTCTTGATTATAATAAAAAGAGAATTAATCACGATGTAAGAATCTTGATTTGGAATCTTAATCAGTGGAGAATCATCCTGAAGTTGAATCAATATCATTGGAGTTATGATGAAGAAGTTATCCCACTTTTAACCGAAGTGATTCCAGTTTATCCTGTTTGGAGATTTGGCAATTTCTTCTTGATACTAATAAAACCAGAATGAATCAACGATGTAAGAAGCTTATTTGGACTCATAAATCAGTTGGAAATCACCTGAAGTTGAATCAATATCATTGGAGTTATGATGAAGAAGTTATCCCACTTTTAACCGAAGTGATTCCAGTTTGCCATGTTTGGAGATTTGGCAATTTCTTCTTGATACTAATAAAACCAGAATGAATCACGATGTAAGAAGCTTGATTTGGACTCATTAATCAGTGTAGAATCACCCTGAATTTGAATCAAGATCATAGGAGTTATGATGAAGAAGTTATCCCACTTTTAACCGAAGTGATTCCAGTTTACCCTTTTTGGAGATTTGGCAATTTCTTCTTGATTCTAATCAAACCAGAATGAATCAAGATGTAAAAAGCTTTATTTGGACTCATAAATCAGTGGATAATCACCCTGAAGTTGAATCAATATCATTGGAGTTATGATGAAGAAGTTATCCAACTTTTAACCGAAGTGATTCCAGTTTGCCCTGTTTGGAGATTTGGCAATTTCTTCTTCATACTAATAAAACCAGAATGAATCACGATGTAAGAAACTTGATTTGGGCTCATAAATCAGTGTAGAACCACCCTGAAGTTGAAGCAAGATCATAGGAGTTATGATAAGAAGTTATGATAAAGAAGTTATCCCACTTTTAACCAAAGTGACTCTAGTTTACCTTGTTTGGGGATTTGACAATTTCTTCTTGATTCTAATCAAACCAGAATGAATCAAGATGTAAGAAGTTTATTTGGACTCATAAATCAGTGGATAATCACCCTGAAGTTGAATCAATATCATAGGAGTTATGATGAAGATGTTATTCCACTTTTAACCGAAGTGATTCCAGTTTACCCTGTTTGGAGATTTGGCAATTTCTTCTTGATTATAATCAAAACCAGAATGAATAAAGATGTAAGAATCTTGATTTGGAATCTTAAATCAGTTTATAATCATCCTGAAGCTGAATGAATATCATTGGAGTTATTATGAATAAGTTATCCCACTTTTAACCGAAGTGATTCCAGTTTACCCTGTTTGGAGATTTGGCAATTTCTTCTTGCTAATCAAACCAGAATGAATCAATATGTAAGAAGCTTTATTTGGACTCATAAATCAGTGGATAATCACCCTGAACTTTAATCAATATCATTGGAGTTATGATGAAGAAGTTATCCCACTTTTAACCGAAGTGATTCCAGTTTGCCATTTTTGGAGATTTGACAATTTCTTCTTCATACTAATAAAACCAGAATGAATCACGATATAAGAAGCTTTATTTGGACTCGTAATCAGTGTATAATCACCCTGAAGTGTAAGCAAGATCATAGGAGTTATGATGAAGAAGTTCTCCCACTTTTAACCGAAGTGACTCCAGTTTACCCTTTTTGGAGATTTGACAATTTCTTCTTGATTCTAATCAAACCAGAATGAATCAAGATGTAAGAAGCTTTATTTGGAATCATAAATCAGTGGATAATCACCCTTAAGTTTGAATCAATATCATTGGAGTTATGTTGAAGAAGTTATCCAACTTTTAACCGAAGTGATTCCAGTTTGCCCTGTTTGGACAGTTGGCGATTTCTTCTTCATACTAATAAAACCAGAATGAATCACGATGTAAGAAACCTGATTTGGACTCATAAATCAGTGTAGAACCACCCTGAAGTAGAAGCAATATCATAGGAGTTATGATATAGAAGTTATCCCACTTTTAACCGAAGTGACTCCAGTTTACCCTGTTTGGAGATTTGGCAATTTCTTCTTGATTCTAATCAAACCAGAATGAATCAAGATGTAAGAAGGTTTATTTGGACTCATAAATCAGTGGATAATCACCCTGAAGTTGAATCAATATCATAGGAGTTATGATGAAGATGTTATTCCACTTTTAACCTAAGTGATTCCAGTTTACCCTGTTTGGAGATTTGGAAATTTCTTCTTGATTATAATCAAAACAGAATGAATAAAGATGTAAGAATCTTGATTTGGAATCATAAATCAGTTTAGAATCATCCTGAAGTTGAATCAATATCATTGGAGTTATGATGAAGAAGTTATCCCACTTTTAACCGAAGTGATTCTTGTTTACCCTGTTTCGAGATTTGGCAATTTCTTCTTGATTCTAATCAAACCAGAATTAATCAATATGTAAGAATCTTTATTTGGAATCATAAATCAGTGGATAATCACCCTGAAGTTGAATCAATATCATTGGAGTTATGATGAAGAAGTTATCCCACTTTTAACCGAAGTGATTCCAGTTTGCCTTGTTTGGAGAGTTGGCAATTTTTTCTTCATACTAATAAAACCAGAATGAAGCACGATGTAAGAATCTTTATTTGGAATCTTTAATCAGTGTAGAATCACCCTGAATTTGAATCAAGATCATAGGAGTTATGATAAAGAAGTTATCCCACTTTTAACCGAAGTGACTCCAGTTTATCCTATTTTGATATTTGGCAATTTCTTCTTGATTCTAATCAAACCAGAATGAATCAAGATTTAAGAATCTTGATTTAGACTCATAAATCAGAGTAGAATAATCCTGAAGTTGAATCAATATCATTGGACTTATGATAAAGAAGTTATCCCACTTTTAACCGAAGTGATTCCAGTTTGCCCTGTTTGGAGATTTGGCAATTTCTTCTTGATTCTAATCAAACCAGAATGAATCAAGATGTAAGAATCTTGATTTGGACTCATAAATCAGATTAGAATATTCCTGAATTTGAATCAATATCATTGGACTTATGATAAAGAAGTTTTCCCACTTTTAACCGAAGTGATTCCAGTTTACCCTGTTTGGAGATTTGGCAATTTCTTCTTGATTATAATCAAACCAGAATGAATCAAGATGTAAGAAGCTTTATTTGGACTCATAAATCAGTGGATAATCACCCTGAAGTTGAATCAATATCATTGGAGTTATGATGAAGAAGTTATCCCACTTTTAACCGAAGTGATTTCAGTTTGCCTTGTTTGGAGATTTGGCAATTTCTTCTTCATACTAATAAAACCAGAATGAATCACGATGTAAGAAGCTTTATTTGGAATCGTTAATCAGTGTAGAATCACCCTGAATTTGAATCAAGATCATAGGAGTTATGATAAAGAAGTTATCCCACTTTTAACCGAAGTGACTCCAGTTTATCCTATTTGGATATTTGGCAATTTCTTCTTGATTCTAATCAAACCAGAATGAATCAAGATTTAAGAATCTTGATTTGGACTCATAAATCAGAGTAGAATAATCCTGAAGTTGAATCAATATCATTGGACTTATGATAAAGAAGTTATCCCACTTTTAACCGAAGTGATTCCAGTTTACCCTTTTTGGAGATTTGGTAATTTCTTCTTGATTGTAATCAAACCAGAATGAATCAAGATGTAAGAAGCTTTATTTGGACTCATAAATCAGTGGATAATCACCCTGAAGTTGAATCAATATCATTGGAGTTATGATGAAGAAGTTATCCAACTTTTAACCGAAGTGATTCCAGTTTGCCCTGTTTGGAGAGTTGGCAATTTCTTCTTCATACTAATAAAACCAGAATGAATCACGATGTAAGAAACTTTATTTGGGCTCATAAATCAGTGTAGAACCACCCTGAAGTTGAAGCAAGATCATAGGAGTTATGATAAAGAAGTTATCCCACTTTTAACCAAAGTGACTCTAGTTTACCCTGTTTGGAGATTTGGCAATTTCTTCTTGATTCTAATCAAACCAGAATGAATCAAGATGTAAGAAGGTTTATTTGGAATCATAAATCAGTGGATAATCACCCTGAAGTTGAATCAATATCATAGGAGTTATGATGAAGATGTTATTCCACTTTAACCGAAGTGATTCCAGTTTACCCTGTTTGGAGATTTGGCAATTTCTTCTTGATTATAATCAAAACAGAATTAATCAAGATGTAAGAATCTTGATTTGGAATCATAAATCAGTTTAGAATCATCCTGAAGTTGAATCAATATCATTGGAGTTATGATGAAGAAGTTATCCCACTTTTAACCGAAGTGATTCTTGTTTACCCTGTTTCGAGATTTGGCAATTTCTTCTTGATTCTAATCAAACCAGAATGAATCAATATGTAAGAAGCTTTATTTGGACTCATAAATCAGTGGATAATCACCCTGAAGTTGAATCAATATCATTGGAGTTATGATGAAGAAGTTATCCCACTTTTAACCGAAGTGATTCCAGTTTGCCTTGTTTGGAGATTTGGCAATTTGTTCTTCATACTAATAAAACCAGAATGAAGCACGATGTAAGAATCTTTATTTGGAATCGTTAATCAGTGTAGAATCACCCTGAATTTGAATCAAGATCATAGGAGTTATGATAAAGAAGTTATCCCACTTTTAACCGAAGTGACTCCAGTTTATCCTATTTTGATATTTGGCAATTTCTTCTTGATTCTAATCAAACCAGAATGAATCAAGATTTAAGAATCTTGATTTAGACTCATAAATCAGAGTAGAATAATCCTGAAGTTGAATCAATATCATTGGACTTATGATAAAGAAGTTATCCCACTTTTAACCGAAGTGATTCCAGTTTGCCCTGTTTGGAGATTTGGCAATTTCTTCTTGATTCTAATCAAACCAGAATGAATCAAGATTTAAGAATCTTGATTTGGACTCATAAATCAGATTAGAATATTCCTGAATTTGAATCAATATCATTGGACTTATGATAAAGAAGTTTTCCCACTTTTAACCGAAGTGATTCCAGTTTACCCTGTTTGGAGATTTGGCAATTTCTTCTTGATTATAATCAAACCAGAATGAATCAAGATGTAAGAAGCTTTATTTGGACTCATAAATCAGTGGATAATCACCCAGAAGTTGAATCAATATCATTGGAGTTATGATGAAGAAGTTATCCCACTTTTAACCGAAGTGATTTCAGTTTGCCTTGTTTGGAGATTTGGCAATTTCTTCTTCATACTAATAAAACCAGAATGAATCACGATGTAAGAAGCTTTATTTGGAATCGTTAATCAGTGTAGAATCACCCTGAATTTGAATCAAGATCATAGGAGTTATGATAAAGAAGTTATCCCACTTTTAACCGAAGTGACTCCAGTTTATCCTATTTGGATATTTGGCAATTTCTTCTTGATTCTAATCAAACCAGAATGAATCAAGATTTAAGAATCTTGATTTGGACTCATAAATCAGAGTAGAATAATCCTGAAGTTGAATCAATATCATTGGACTTATGATAAAGAAGTTATCCCACTTTTAACCGAAGTGATTCCAGTTAACCCTTTTTGGAGATTTGGTAATTTCTTCTTGATTGTAATCAAAACCAGAATGAATCAAGATTTAAGAAGCTTTATTTGGACTCATAAATCAGTGGATAATCACCTGAAGTTGAATCAATATCATTGGAGTTATGATGAAGAAGTTATCCCAACTTTTAACCGAAGTGATTCCAGTTTGCCCTGTTTGGAGAGTTGGCAAATTCTTCTTCATACTAATAAAACCAGAATGAATCACGATGTAAGAAACTTGATTTGGGCTCATAAATCAGTGTAGAACCACCCTGAAGTTGAAGCAAGATCATAGGAGTTATGATAAAGAAGTTATCCCACTTTTAACCAAAGTGACTCTAGTATATACCCTGTTTGAGATTTGGCAATTTCTTTCTGATGCTATATCAAACCCAGAATGAATCAAGATGTAAGAAGGTTTATTATGGGAATCATAAATCAGTGGATAATCACGCTGAAGGTTGAATTCAATATCATAGGAGTTATGGATGAAGATGATTATTTCCACTTTAACCGAAGTGATTCCAGTTTACCACTGTTTGGAGATTTGGCAATTTCTTCTTGATTATAATCAAAACAGAATTAATCAAGATGTAAGAATCTTGATTTGGAATCTTAAATCAGTTTTGAATCATCCTGAAGTTGAATCAATATCATTGGAGTTATGATGAAGAAGTTATCCCACTTTTAACCGAAGTGATTCCAGTTTATCCTGTTTGGAGATTTGGCAATTTCTTCTTGATTCTAATCAAACCAGAATGAATCAATATGTAAGAAACTTTATTTGGACTCATAAATCAGTGGATAATCACCGTGAAGTTGAATCAATATCATTGGAGTTATGATGAAGAAGTTATCCCACTTTTAACCGAAGTGATTCCAGTTTGCCATGTTTGGAGATTTGGCAATTTCTTCTTCATACTAATAAAACCAGAATGAATCACGATGTAAGAAGCTTTATTTGGACTCGTTAATCAGTGTAGAATCACCCTGAATTTGAATCAAGATCATAGGAGTTATGATAAAGAAGTTATCCCACTTTTAACCGAAGTGACTCCAGTTTACCCTATTTTGAGATTTGGCAATTTCTTCTTGATTCTAATCAAACCAGAATGAATCAATATGTAAGAAGCTTTATTTGGACTCATAAATCAGTGGATAATCACCCTGAAGTTGAATCAATATCATTGGAGTTATGATGAAGAAGTTATCCCACTTTTAACCAAAGTGATACCAGTTTGCCCTGTTTGGAGAGTTGGCAATTTCTTCTTCATACTAATATAACCAGAATTAATCACGATGTAGGAAGTTTTATTTGGACTCGTTAATCAGTGTAGAATCACCCTGAAGTTGAATCAAGATCATAGGAGTTATGATGAATAAGTTATCCCAATTTTAACCGAAGTGACTCCAGTTTACCATTTTTGGAGATTTGACAATTTCTTCTTGATTCTAATCAAACCAGAATGAATAAGGACGTAAGAAGCTTGATTTGGACTCATAAATCAGTGTATAATCATCCTGAAGTTGAAACAATATCATTGGAGTTATGATGAAGAAGTTATCCCACTTTTAACCGAAGTGATTCCAGTTTGCCCTATTTGGTGATTTGGCAATTTCTTCTTGATACTAATAAAACTAGAATGAACTAGGATGTAAGAAGCTTTATTTGGACTCATAAATAAGTGGATAATCACCCTGATATTGAATCGATATCATTGGAGTTATGATGAAGAAGTTATCCCACTTTTAACCGAAGTGATTCCAGTTTGCCCTGTTTGGAGAGTTGGCAATTTCTTCTTCATACTAATAAAACCAGAATGAATCACGATGTAAGAACTTAGATTTGGAATCATAAATCAGTGTAGAACCACCCCTGAAGTTGAAGCAAGATCATAGGAGTTATGTAAAGAAGTTATCCCACTTTAACCGAAGTGACTCTAGTTTTACCATGTTTGGAGATTTGGCAATTTCTTCTTGATTTTAATCAAACCAGAATGAATCAAGATGTAAGAAGGGTTTATTTGGAATCATAAATCAGTGGATAATCACCCTGAAGTTGAATCAATATCATTAGGAGTTATGATGAAGATGTTATTCCACTTTTAACCGAAGTTGATTCCAGTTTACCCTGTTTTGGAGATTTGGCCAATTTCTCTTGATTATAATCAAAACAGAATGAATCAAGATGTAAAATCTTGATTTAAAATCATAAATCAGTTTAGAATCATCCTGAAGCTGACCGATCCAATTATCATTGGAGTTTCATGAGTGGAAAAGTTATCCCACTTTCCTTAACCGACAGTGATTCCAGTTTACCCTGTGTGGTAGATTTGGCAATTTCTTCTTGATTCTAATCAACACCATGAATGAATAAGGACGTAACGAAGCATGTGATTTGGAACTCAGAAATCAGTGTAGAATCATCCTGGAAGTTGAAACAATATCATTGCGAGTTATGATGGAAGAAGTTATCCCCACTTTTACCGAAGTGATTCCATTTTACCCTATTTGGAGAGTTTTGGCCGCCAATTTCTTCTAATTCCTAATCAAACCAAGAATGAAGCAAGATGTAATAAGGTTTCTTTTGGACTTCATAAATCAGTGGATAATCACCTGAATTTGAATCAATATCATAGGAGTTATGATGAGATGTTATTCCACTTTTAATCGAAGTGATTTCAGTTTATCCTGTTTGGAGATTTTGCAATTTCTCTTGATTATAATCAAAACAGAATGAATCAAGATGTAAGGATCTTGGATTTGGAATCTTAAAATCAGTTTAGAATCATCTGAAGTTTGAATCAATATCATTGGAGTTATGATGAAGAAGTTATCCCACTTTTAACGAAGTGATTCCAGTTACCCCTCGTTTGCGAGGTATTTGGCCAGATTTCTTTCTGATTTCTAATCAAACTCAGAATGAAATAATATGTAAAGAAGATTTATTTGGACTCATAAAATCAAGTGGATAATCACCCTGATATCGTTGAATCAACCTATCATTTGGAGTTATGATTGTAAGATCAGTTTAATCCCACTTTTAATCCGCAAGTGATTTCCAGGTTTTGCCCTTTTGATAGATTTGGCATTTCTTCTTTCATACTAATAAAACCAGAATGAATCACGATGTAAAGATCTTATTTGGACTCGTTAATCAGTGTAGAATCACCCTGAATTTGAATCAAGATCATAAGGAGTTATGGTAAAGAAGTTATCCCACTTTTAACCGAAGTGACTCCATTTACCCTATTTGGAGACTTTGACAATTTCTTTCTTGATTCTAATCAAACCAGACATGAATCAATACGTAAGAAGCTTAATTATGGACTCATAAATCAGTGGAAATCACCCTGAAGTTGAATCAATATCATTGGAGTTATGATGAAGAAGTTTTCCCCACTTTTAACCGAAGTGATTCCAGTTTGCCCTGTTTGGAGAGTTGGCAATTTCTTCTTCATTACTATTAAAACCCAGAATTAATCACGAGTGTAAGAAGCTTTATTTGGACTCGTTAATCAGTGTAGAATCACCCTGAAGTTGAATCAAGATCATAGGCAGTTTGATGAAGAAGTTATCCCAACTTTTAACCGAAGTGACTCCAGTTTACCCTTTTGGAGATTGACAATTTCTTCTTGATTCCAATCAAACCAGAATGTAATAAGGACGTAAGAAGCTTGATTTGGACTCATAAATAAGTGGATAATCACCCTGCATGTTGAATCGATATCATTGGAGTTATGATGAAAGAAGTTATCCCAACTTTTAACCGAAGTGATTCCAGTTTGCCCTGTTTGGAGATTGTTCGGCCAATTTTTCTTCATACTAATAAAACCAGAATTGAATCTCACGATGTAAGGAACTTGATTTGGACTCATAAATCAGTGTAGAACCACCCTGAAGTTGAAGCAAGATCATAGGAGTTATGGTAAAGAAGTTATCCCACATTTAACCGAAGTGACTCTAGTTTACCCTGTTGGGAGATTTGGCAATTTCTTCTTGATTCTAATCAAACCAGAATAATCAAGATGTTAAGAAGGTTTATTTGGACTCATTAAATCAGTGGAATAATCACCTTGAAGTTGAATCAATATCATAGGAGTTATGATGAAGATGTTATTCCACTTTTAACCGAAGTGATTCCAGTTTACCCTGTTTGGAGATTTGGCAATTTCTTCTTGATTATAATCAAAACAGAATGAATCAAGATGTAAGAATCTTGATTTGGAATACTAAATAAGTTCAGAATCATCCTGAAGTTGAATCAATATCATTGGAGTTATGATGAAGAAATTATCCCACTTTTAACCGAAGTGATTCCAGTTTACCCTGTTTGGAGATTTGGCAATTTCTTCTTGATTCTAATCAAACAAGAATGAATCAATATGTAAGAAGCTTTATTTGGACTCATAAATCAGTTGATAATCACCCTGAAGTTGAATCAATATCATTGGAGTTATGATGAAGAAGTTATCCCACTTTTAACCGAAGTGATTCCAGTTTGCCCTGTTTGGAGATTTGGCAATTTCTTCTTCATACTAATAAAACCAGAATGAATCACGATGTAAGAATCTTTATTTGGACTCGTTAATCAGTGTAGAATCACCCTGAATTTGAATCAAGATCATAGGAGTTATGATAAAAAATTTATCCCACTTTTAACCGAAGTGACTCCAGTTTATCCTATTTGGAGATTTGGCAATTTCTTCTTGATTCTAATCAAACCAGATTGAATAAATATGTAAGAAGCTTTATTTGGACACATAAATCAGTTGATAATCACCCTTATGTTGAATCAATATCATTGGAGTTATGATGAAGAAGTTATCCCACTTTTAACCGAAGTGATTCCAGTTTGTCCTGTTTGGAGATTTGGCAATTTCTTCTTCATACTAATAAAACCAGAATGAATCACGATGTAAGAAGCTTTGTTTGGACTCGTTAATCAGTGTAGAATCACCCTGAATATGAATCAAGATCATAGGAGTTATGATAAAAAAGTTATCCCACTTTTAACCGAAGTGACTCCATTTTACCCTATTTGGAGATTTGGCAATTTCTTCTTGATTCTAATCAAACCAGAATGAATCAAGATGTAAGAAGGTTTATTTTGGAATCATAAATCAGTGGATAATCACCCTGAAGTTGAATCAATATCATAGGAGTTATGATGAAGATGTTATTCCACTTTTAATCGAAGTGATTCAGTTTACC
>CAJHQQ010003023.1:0-52556 GCA_905132885.1 Moricandia moricandioides
ATACTATCATCAAACCTAAGATTATCCAAAATATTTTAGGTTTTAGGGGGTGCAATGACTACTTCGACTTGCGTTTCATGTCTTGTTTTCGATCTGATGTTGTCCCGCTTTAAAGTCCGCAATATGTTCTCGACTTATGTGACTTGTATGGTCGGAATCGAGCATCTCTTTGGGGACAATTTTTAAGTCTCCCGAAAGTGCTGACCAAAATTTCAGATGTCTTTTATAGCGCTATTACCCTTGTGTCGGGAGTTTGAGAGCTATCTCTACGAGATGGCTTAGTCTGTTTAGGACGTTTAAGAGTTTGTTGTGATCAGCAACAAACTTATCGGTAGCTATTACCGTTTTTGATTCTTCGCGAAGGATACATGTTAATAAGGTGTATGTGTTTTTTAATCGTGGAAGGACTTTTTTTAAAGTGAACATTCCTTTTTCAGAAAATTTTGACGAAAAGGAATCCTTCGAGCGTTAGCGGCGTCTTGTTGTGTCGAAGGTTCAATTTTTTACGTCGTTTTTAAGTGAAGCGAGTTGCGAGATGGAGTGTTCTGGTGATAGACGGATTTTAGATGGTCCTGACGTTCGTTGATTAGATCGAGCTGATCAAGCATAGATTGTTTCAACCCTCTCGTTCTGGGAGCAATCTTCTGCGTACTCCGGGGAATTCAACTTCCGCTGGGATTATACATTATGTTCCATATACAAGGGCGAATGGAGTTTCGCCTATCGCGCGTCTCAGAGTCGTGCGGTGCGACCATAAGACTCCTTCGAGTTCTTCAGCGCACCTACCGTTTTTGGCGTCCAAAATTTTTTTAAGTCCATCAAGGATGGTCTTATTAGTAGTTTCTACTTGGCCGTTGCATTGCGGGTATCGAGGGGTTGATTTGGTCAGTCGTATCTTCTATTTTTTGCAGAAGGCCTCGAATTTGGTCGAAATAAACTGAGATCCATTGTCCGTTACGATTTCCTATGGGACCCCATGCCTGTAGACGATATTTTTTCATATGAAGTTTTCGACCTGGGCGTCTTTAATGCTTGCGTAGGAGTCTGCTTCGACCCATTTTGAGAAAAAATCCGTTAAGACCAGCAGGAAGCGTTTTTGCTTCGACCTATGCATAGGTCCTACTATGTCCATCGACCATCGCATGAATGGATACGGTGCCAAGATTGATGAGAGGACCTCTTCTGGTTGGTGGATTGTAGGGGCGTGCCTTTGGCGTTTTTTTGCATTTTAACGTGAAGCTTTTGCAATGTTTGATCATCGTTGGCCAGTAATGTCGTGGCGTTTGATTTTGACTGCGAGGGACCTTCCGCCGGAGTGATTTCCGCAAGATACAGAATGGACCTCTTCCATTATCCTTTGTGATTTCCTTCCTTCTATGCAGGTCATGAGCGGCCCAGAAAATCTCCACTTGTAGAGTTCTCCGTCGACCAAGACGTATCGCGCTGATTGGGTCTTAACCTTTTGAGCCATCCATTTTTCTGTTGGTAATTTTCCATCGGCGATGTATGCAAGGATTTTCTCCATCCAAGGTTTGTCGAATCCGTACTCGGATTGTTCAGAGTCTTGCATTTCCGAGATATTGACTTCGTCGGCGTTGTCGTCGGGCGAATCGATCAGGTTTATGACGATAGGCGGCCCGATACTAAGATTCTCTATGAATTCCACAGCAATCACTCTGCTCATACCTGGATCCGAGCTGGATGCTAAGGCGGCCAAGGCGGCAGCCTGGGCGTTTTCAGCACGGGGAATCCGGGTAAGAGCGAATTGATTGAAACTTTGAGGCAAGTTTTGGACGAGTTTTAAGTAAGCGTCCATCCTTTCGTCCCTTGCTTCATATTCTCCGTTGTATTGGCTTGCCACAATTTGGGAATCGCAGTAGGCGTGGATGTTGCGTATCCTTAGACCATGGGCCAATCGTAAGCCTGCAATCAGGGCTTCGTACTCGGCCACGTTGTTTGAGGCGTGGAAAATTAGTCGGAATGACTGTTCTAGCACTTCTCATGTCGGTGATGTGAGTCTGATCCCGATTTCGGAGCCTTGTTTGGACGAGGATCCATCATCGTAGAGTTTCCAAGTCGAGTCAGTCTCTTGGTTAGTTATGCACCCTGCAGGGAGTTCCACCAGGAAATCGGTGAGTGCTTGAGACTTTGCGCAGGTTTTTGCTCGATACTTGATGTCGTATTCGCTTAGCTCGATTTCCCATTTTGCTAACCTTCTGGATTGACTGGGGCTATGCAAGATCGTGCGCAGCGGGAATGATGTTAGTATCGCGATGGTATGGGATTGGAAATATGGTCTCAGATTTCGTGCAGACATGCTGACCGCAAGTGTCAGTTTTTCCATCAATGGGTAAAGGGTCTCTGCGTCGAGCAAAGTTTTGCTTACGTAAAATATGGGTTTCTGTTCGCCGCGTTCCTCTCGGATGAGGACCCGCTTACTGCTGTGGCAGATACTGTGATATATAGGAACAATGGTTCACCTTCTATGGGTTTTGCGAGTACTGGGGGAGTGGCCAGGTAGTGTTTCAGCTGTTGGAAAACTTTCTTGCACTTCTCGGTCCATTCGAATTTCTTGTTCCCTTTCAAAGTATCGTAGAAAGGTAAACACTTTTCCGTTGACCGTGAGATAAATCGGTTAAGCGCTGCTACCCTGTCGGTCAATCTCTGCACCTCTCGTTTCGTTCTAGGAGATGTCATCTCAATCAGAGCGGTGATTTTTTTTTGGGTTGGCCCCGATCCCGCGGTAGGTAACGAGGTATCCCAGGAATTCTCCTGATGCTACCGCGAACCTACACTTTGCGGGGTTCAGTTTCATATTGTGGAGGCTCAACTTTTCAAAGCATTCTTGTAGGTGGGTGATATGGTCCTACTCTTCGAGAGATTTTATGAGCATATCATCGATGTATACTTCCGTTGTTTTTCCTATCTGTTCCGAGAACATACGGTTGACTAGCCGTTGGTAGGTTGCACCAGCATTCTAAAGACCGAACGACATTACCCTATAACAGTAAGTGTCGCGGTCGGTTATGAACGCGTTTTTTTTCTTGATCATCTTGATTCATTATGATCTGATTGTACCAGGAGAAAGCATCGATAAAGGATAAAAGTTTGTTCCCTGCCGTTGCTTCGACTAAGCGGTCGATGTGTGGCAGTGGGAAACTATCCTTTGGGCATGCCTTGTTGAGATCGGTGAAATCGACGCAAACTCACCATTTTTAGTTCTTTTTTTGACAACGACCGGGTTGGCGAGCCAGTCGGGATACCTAACCTCCATTATGGATCCGACTTTGAGGAGTTTATCAACCTCGTCGTTAACCGCACCAGCGTGTTCTGGTCCCAACTTTCGTACTTTTTGTTTGACGGGTTTGAAAGTCGAGTCGACGTTGATTTCATGACATGTGAAGTTGATGTCAATCCCTGGCATGTCTTATGTGGTCCACGTGAACGTATGCAAGTTATTTTCGGACAGGCTATGCGCTCGATCTTCAAAGGCTCACTAAGGTTTGCGCCAATTTCAACGCAGCGGTCCAGGAATGCTTCGTCTAGGCACACCAAGAAGACGGGTTTGCAAGTCGGCTCACGCTTATTTTCTAGGGCTTTGATCGCTCGCGACTGCCAAAAGAAGTCGCCTTGTTCTGGGCCATTGTTAGCGATAGGCAATTTTTGTTTCTTTTTGGGGAGAGCCTCTGCTGACGGTTCTTTGCGTTTTGATTCCGTTGCGAAGCAGACTTGCGAAATTCTTTGATCTCCCTAGATGGTCTCAATTCCACGATGTGTTGGGAATTTGAGACACATGTGGTGTGTTGACGGGACGGCTTCCATTGAATTCAGCCATGGAGTTCCTACAATCGCGTTATATGATGTGGGTCGATCAATGATTAGGAACTCCACGATTTTTTTTATGCTGCTGGCTTTAGCCGAGAGGTTGATTGTACCGAGAGTCATGGTAACCTCCCCCGAGAGTCCTATTACCGGGCTTTGGTTTTCCGCGATTTTGGATGGATCAATTTCCATTTTCTCGAGGGTGCTTTTGAAGATGATATCGGCCGAGCTTCCGGTGTCGACCAATATCCTTGCGAGATCGATATTCTGGAATGTCAGCTCGATAACAAGGAGATCGTTGAGAGGTTTAGCCGATTTGGTCGTTGCTCTATCCTTGAAAGAGATGACATCGCCACCCGTTTGGTTGGGCATATCGTTTCTAACTTGTTCGGTGATTTTTGAGTTAGAGAATCCGACCCCCCCCCTCCTTCTAGCGCCAAAATGTGGGAACCGAAATTCACACCGTCGATTTCCGTAAATTAAGGAAAAGCCAAGAGGACTCGCATTTCCCAGAGGTCCCAGATTATACGCGTAAACACACGAAATCGAAGAAGAAAGAGATAACAGAATATCGAAAGTAATTTGCACAGAGGCGTTTTATTAATTGATAGAAACAAAACTATAGGATTGTCCGAAGAACCAAACGAGTAGAACCTAGCTAACCAAGAGAATCTGAGCACAGAGATGGAGAAAGATCTAAATAAAGTTTCGAGTATACATCCATCTATATTCTAAATTCTCCTAAGCTAGCCGAGTTATTCTAGGTTTAAGTCTTCCTACCCTGCGCCTTTTGCCTTAGCACCTCTTATATATGCCTTCTAGGTCGGTTCCTCTTTCCTTTTTTACCCCTAGGTTGAGTTTATCGTTTCGCATAAACATTCTTTATCTCGATCTTCATCATTATCTTGAAAACTTGACATTTATCTTATGATTTCGCGAGATTATCTTCTTCTGCTAGTAAAGATACACCGTCATAACATTGATGGGCTCAAGTTCGCATGAAATCGCAAGTCGGTATTTGGCCGTATTTTGACTTAAACATTTTTTACGATTTGTTTGAAAGAACGTTTAATGATACGATGTTTCTTTAGATAGGAAGTTCACACTCCTCGTATAGTTTAGAAAACTGTGGTGTTGAGTTAATCGTTGGCGTTTGTACGGTAACCATGAACTTCATTTGGGAAAATGAGTGGTCACGGTTTTTATCGTAAAGTCCCAATGATAACTCCGATCAAGACAAAACGAGGGGTGGATCTGCCGAATTTCAACGGAAGACATAAGATCTGGTTTATGTTTGGTCCAACTCACCTCGAGGGCGAGTTGGGTTAGTCTAACTCGCCAAACGGGCGAGTTGACCATCGTGGTCAGACCGACTCGCCGAACGGGTGAGTTGACCAACGTTCTCGGTCCAAATTGTCGAATAGGCGAGTTGGTCGTGATTCTTGGCCCAACTCGCCCGTTCGGTGAGTTGGACTGGTCGACTTTGCCAAACGGGCGAGTCGGATGATGGAGACCCACGGTTGTTTCGGGATATGTTTGCCTGGGGACTCGTCAAATCAATTTGTTATGCGAAACTTGATTTCGTTCTTTCCCGCCCTTCATTCCTTCGAAATATTATCTCTTTTTTTCTAAAGAGGAATTTTTCCAGGAAGTTTCAGGAAACTGGTGAAACTGGGGCATAGCTTCTTGTGTAAGGAGCTGATTACCTCAAAGATGCATGAGAAATGGTTTGTCTTTGCAAGGACGCCTCTGCGGGTTTTTTTTGCAGGAGTACCATGTTGTGTGTGGCCTTAAGATTTCGCGGGAAAGTAGCAGTGACGTAGTTAAGTGGAAAGATGACGGGGGGTTTTGGAGTAACATACTAAAGAGTGGTGGTAAGATCACCTTGAAGTTGATCAGAATGGTGCATCTAGAAGAAGTTCACATGTTGAGTCGAGTTGATAGGTTGAGGATTGATCTACTTGTGCCTGATAATGGATGTGGTGATGGGGAGAGATGAGAAGGTGAACATCCCTCATATGTATATCAAGTTGGTGATGGATCTTGACAAGATTCAGAATTTTTATTGGGGTCTTCACTCCTATGACTTCCTGCTGAGTTCGATTGAGAAGACTAGGAAGAAATTGAGTAACAAGGAGAACTACATTTTTGAGGGTTTCACCTATGCTTTTCAGATTTGGATTATGGCGATTCCTGATGTTGGAGAAATATTAGGCATAAGAGTCTGTGAGAGCTTTATAGTTCCAAGGTGTGGCAATTGGAAAGGAGCTGCAAAAGTTTCTTATGAAGACATCATTCAAATTGAGGACTTATTTCCGGAGAAGGTATGTATATTTGTTCTCTTCTTCTATATGGTTGTTGTATATATTTTGTATAGCTCTTTTAATTGTTTTTTAGGGTGAGTTGTTCTCGGTCATCTCATTGATTGGTAATGGTGATGTGTTTTTGCATGCTGACTATACAAGGAAGCGTGAGATGCAAGATGAACGAGTGGACCTTCTTCTCGATAGGATCAAAGAGAAGTTTGACTGGAGCAGTACAGAGTGGCCAGTTTTAGAACCTGAAGAGACTGAAATGGATGAAGCCAACAAAGATGTTACTGAGTCAGAAGCTGATGAGATTATGGATGATATTGATGTTGTAGCATATGTGGAGTCCTCTTCGGTTCATGTTGCAGGAAAAGGGAAGAGAAAGATTCATGATGAAGGAGCCGAGACAAGAAAGAAGAAGCTGTTGTGTAAGCGAGCTGGGGGAAAAAACTGACTCTTGATCCTGAAACTAAGAGCTTCATTGAGGGTCTCATCCACACATATGTCACTTCCTTGGGGGATAGACTCAGTATGCAAATTGCGAAGATAGAGTCTGGTTTTACAGAGAGGATGGGGAAGATGGAGAGTGAGGTTTCATAGATCAGGGAAGCAATCAGTTTGAATGGTGAAGGAACCAGTCCTAGCAAGAGCAAAACTGAACAAGATTGGTATAGAAACTAACAATTTTGATTTTGGATTGAGTACACAAGAGTTGAACAATCTGTCCCAAGATACATTTGTTGAAGGTTTTGATCTTTCTCAAGTTAAAGTCAAAAATTCAAGGAAATCAAGACCCTTCAACACGTCCACACCGCACTTACGTGATGAGCAAATAGATCGAGCCGGAGAAGCATCACCAGATGCCGCATTGGTGTTTATCCGTGAAGAGGATTGGGAAAAAGTTAGAAAATGGTCAATTTCTTCCACGTAAGTAAATTCTCAATCCTCTATCATGTATTGTTACATTCAAATTAAAATGTATCATTGCTACATTTTCAATTTCCATTGGTTTCAGACATCTACGGACTGGAGCTGCTTTTTTAGATGTTGAGATGGCTAATCGTCTTATGGATCCATCTGATTGGCTTCATAACTGGGTAAATCTTTGAGGCTATTGACTTCCATTTGTGTTTTACATACCTTGTGTGTGCTAACATCATCAAAATATGCAGGAGATTGACGTTGTAATGTACTTATTCTGGGAGAGAACAACTCTGAAACGATGGAAACCTCATCGTGTCGCTTTCATGACTGTCGTTTCACAAGGGGCAAAAGAAAATACACGCTTCATAATTTGCTACTGCAGTTCGGGAAAGGGGTCCTTCACCACATGGAAGGACACAAGAGATATGGAATGTAGATGTGGATTGACTGTATGTCCCTGTTCATGTCAATGGAAATCATTGGATCGCCTTGTGCATCAGTTTCGTGACCAGGAGTATTGATGTGTTTGACTGCTCGGGTAAGAAAAGGTACAAGGATTTGGATGCATTCTCGCATCTTCTTCCTCGTATTGTCAAGGCAGTTCAGTCAGAGAGATACCATTAGGATTTCACTGTCACTCCATATAGTGTTTCCTATGTCCTAATGGGGAGACTGAATAAATGTGCATGTGATTGTGGTGCCTATGCACTGAAGTTCATTGAGTGCCATTCGCTTGGGTTGAAGTTGTCATTGGTGAATGATGATAACATCAAAGAAGCTCGCCACAAAGTTTAATGGGATCTTTCAAAAGCAGCTAATGACCCAAAATTAATTGATAGGATGTCAAAGTATGAACCTCCAGAGTGTCTCAAGACTTCGGTTGTAGAGGAGATTGTGTGAGAATGCTTAATCAAATGTAAATAGTTCGGTTTTTATTCTGATTTTATGGATTTTTTGGAACAAGGATGCTAGAATTCTTAATCCAATGTTGAAGGTTTGATTTTTGATTATGATTTTTATGGATTTGTATTTTAAAAGTTGCTCTGTTGTGCCCACTAATACCACATCTACTACACTTGCGAGGCTGTGTCTTTTGTGATGTTTGCGATGATCGAAATTTATCTTCAACGGTTTCATATCTGCATTTTCTTGTCCTTCCAACTGCTTTCCTTGTGTCCGCTGGTAGCCCTTTGACGATCTTAACATCTTCTGGTATGGACAAAGTATCCTCAGGAACATCAATAGGATTTTTGCTTTCCTGATAAGCTTCTCTCCAAGCTCATGTCGTGTACATCAAATCAGTCAATGTGAGTGGCTCTCTGCCAACATGAAAACTAGCTTTAATTGAGTTCCTACAAGGGATCTTCATCAGGTCGTACTTTCCACATGAGAAAAACCGTCTATCCAAATCAACTAAGAAGTCAAATTTATCATCTCTCACAAGCAATTGACCATCACTAACAAGCTAAACTTCAAATGTTTTGCCTTTCTCGGTTCTCCTATCAATCTTTTTCTCCACATCTTTGGTCGGAGGATGTTTGTGTTTTGAAATCAGTTTCTTACGCTTAGAAAATCACCTTGTCAACATTTCTCTGATAATGTCCAACAAAGGAATGACTGGATACTCTCTCGGCGAACGCAACGCAGAGTTGATGGATTCAGCAGGGTTTGTTGTCCTTATGTCATATATGTATCCAAGGAATTGACATCTAGCCCAATTTTGGCACATCATCCTCCCTTAGGTAATCACTAATTGTCGGACTGAAATTACACACATTAGCAAATGTCTTTTCAAACTCAGAAACTCTATAAGCTTTGGACGCCTTTAAAACCAACCCAGCAAGTCCTTTCCCATGGAAATATGTTATCACAATATTCAACAATGGTGAATACAAATACCATGTATAGCTGTTGGATACACGTTCTCAAGCGCCTTAGCGATGGACCCATGTCTGTCCAAAATAAAAGCCAAATGATGATCATCAGCAATGACAACCTTTAGTCTTCTCATAAACCATTCCCAAGAATGATCATTCTCTGAGTCGACTACTCCGAATGCAATAGGATACAAATTAGAATTTCCATCTACTGCAGTTGCAACCAATATGACTCTTTTGTATTTATTCTTCAAAAAAATCCCATCAACCACAATAACCCACCTCATGACTCTGTTAAATCCTTGTATAGATTGCCCAAATGCAATAAATAGGTACCGAAATCTCCCACTCCAGTCAATCTCATACGATGAATGTGTACCCGGATTAGCCTCTCTCAGCATGTGCAAGTATCTAGGTATTTTTCCATAACTTCTCTCCGGAATACTGATAGGGCCTGATATCTACCACTATTGTGCCATGAAATCAGCCCTATTTAGAGTCTATTATATGTTTTTGTAGTATATTTTAGAGTATTTTCAGGTTCAGGTACGTTCAGGAGAACCTTAGCGATTCTGTAGCTTTTAGAGATGCAGAATTGTGCACATTCATCAGATGTTTAGCTATGTATGGATACCTTCCCAAGTGTGATTGAGCTGCTATTTTGACTGAAGGTAAAGCTTTAAGTCAGATTTCCTGTGCCACCGATTTTAGGTCCATCTGACGGTTACATCTAAAGTTATGCCCGATTTACTAAGTGTGGTCTTTCTACCTCGCGAAAGGAAGCTGTCGAGAGATGAATGAGTGTCGATCGACGGCACAGCCTTGGTGTCGATTGACAGTGATCCCAGAAGACAGGCCCGAACTTTTTTATGGACGACTTAAGCCCAGAAGCCATCACAAATTACCAAAATACCCATGGATGACCTAAAACCCTATTTATATGTTTTCTAAGCCATTGTTGACAGCGACGCTTGAAGTGCTTTACCAAGATTTATTATATCTATTGTTCTAGGGTTAGGAGGGAAGGGAGGAACTCCTTCAGAGTCCTCCTGGAACTTTTTTGGTTCTTTATTTCATTTTTATTCTATATATATTCTATGCATCTGTGATTTATGTGACAAAGATCATGTGTGAGTAGATCTCTTGTTAGATTTAGGGTTTATTAATGTTATTGATGGATTTTCCAAACAATAGAATTGCTAGGGTGATTATTATGTCTATCAATAGAATTGTGTTTATTGTTTTTGTTCGAGAGTAGCTAACTAGAACCCTGATCATAGGATAGTTAGGCGCAAGCGAGAGCATGGTCTACTACCAAAATTAATCATGTTGAGCTAGGTTGCTAGAAACAAATGAGAGTTCATTTAGTTAATTTAGTGAACTTATAGAATTAGGTCATAAAGCTTGACTCAAAATACCATTGATCGATGCATGACCATTGTCATCGATCGACGGCATTTCGTGTCAACAAGCGAGAGCTGAGACATCGGACGTAGTCAATAGATCAGACTCACAGCGAGAGCTGAGACATCGGACTTAGTCAATATATTAGACTCGCAGCGAGAGCTGGTCGTCTTTTACATTAGATATCGAGTTCTATGATTAATACCCTTAGCTTATATCCTCTATAATGTACTTGCCTGAAATCCTAGATCTAGCTATTTATTATTATTCTTTACTTACCAATCAATCAATTATCTGCTATAGTTTATTTAATGCTTATTAATCTATTTGCCTAGATTAATAGCGACTGTATTAAGTTTATTGTGTGCCCATGCTCCATGTGGATTCGATCCCTAAATACTACAATTTGACCTCTCTTGGCAAGAGTAGTTCGTAGGATTAATTTGATAGAGTTTTCATTGAAATATATAAAAAATCCTCATGTCAAATTTGGCGCCTTTGCCGGGGAGCAAGGATTCACCATTAGACTCAATTCATTTGATTTCGTCTACGTATTTTTCTATATTAGTTTACTTACATAAAAAAAATTCTTGTATTTCAGGTACATACTGGTACCACGAAGCAATGAGGAGAGGATTATTGGGTTCTTCAAAAACGGAACCTGCTGATTCGCGCACGATTCATAAGTCTATGAGGGCAGTCGACACCCTCCAAGCACTGATCGCTAGCAAAGAGAAGCGAGCATCGATCGACACCCACACTTCACCGTCGATCGATACTACTTGCGAGAAGATAGAGAAGTTTGAAGTACTCATACTGAGAGTTGATAAGAATGGCATCTTACGGGACGAAAGAGGTCGTGGGCACAACAGTGCAGGGCGATTGATTCATGAACATGGGACTACAATCCCTGATGCTACTGCTGTTACTGCGAATTATGGGATTGAACGACAAAAAGCACTTAGAGACTACAACAGGCCTAAGGATTTCTACGACAAAAGGTCTGCGATGCGTTGTTTTGCACAACAAAGGAATGTCTTTGAGTTGAATCTTGCATATATCTCTCTCTTGTGGGTCAGCATCCTTTTCATGGTCTTCCTCATGATTGTCCCACTAACCACCTTGAATCATTCGATGATTTAGCGACGACCATTAAGTTCAATGGAGTCTCTAAAGATTACTACTTCTGCAAACTATTCCCATACTCTCTTGCTGGAGAAGCAGCATGTTGGTTCAAGAGGTTGCCACCAGGATCCCTCACTACCTGGAATGACATCACGAATGCCTTCCTCACCAACTTTCTCTATGATACCGAAGCAAATATGAAGATCGAGATGGAATCTATGTTGAGATATATGATAGAGTAAGAAGAAGAAGATGGATATAGAGAGCTGAGCTGAGTAGAAGAAACCGATATTAGTGATCCGACTTCGGCATTGATCGACACAAAGACTTCAACGTCAATCAACGTTAAGACCTCAGCATTGATCGACACAAAGACTTCAACGTCGATCAACGTTAAGACCTCAGCATTGATCGACACTAACCCCGATTATCGATCGACACCACTCGACATCCATGAAAGATCGAGTTATCTTCAGGACATTGCAGACTCGACACTAGAGAGCACTGATGTATAAAGAACAATTTGGGGATCTTGATTCGAGTAGGAAAGCCACTATGGAGCTAGAAGAATGGTTTGAAGATATGCATCAGAACTCAGAGCAGAAGCGTGATGACGATCAACAAACCTCGAGAATAGATCTGGAAACCTCACCAAAAATGAGAATCGATCTGCACCCACCCGAATGCATCGATCGACACTACACACCCGACATCGATCGACACTCATTTTTGGACGAACAATCAAGTTACATGATTGAACCAGAACCGGTTGAGGAGAGAATGCACGTGTCCAGACCTCACATTTTGCTGTCCCGGAACATCTACGACCACCTAACTGCACAGAAGAAGCTGCTGGTTTTCACAAAAGAGTAAAGATGGTACATGACCCTGTGAAGTTTGTGGTTCCCAGTGCTGTTTTTGAGGTTGAATTTCCTATTCCACCAGATGGAAGTGTGCATGTGGATCTCTAAGTTGAGGTATTTAATGACCTTCAGCATACAGTTGTTTCTCAGAGAGCATTGAAGTATGAATGTAACGTTGACCAAGGACCATCGGTCGCAGCATCGATCGACACCATCATTGATGAATCGACCGACGCCGCGATTGTAACATTGATCAACATCAACACTAGAGCGTCGATCGACACTCATCACAGATCAGAGCAGAATGAGTTTGAAGTGTTTTGTAATCTTTTTGATGGAGGCACCACGAGATCAGACAAGTCTGGGGGAAAGAAGAGGAGGAAATGGAAGAAGAGAAAAAGGATCAAGGAAGGTCCTCCGTTATCATTGATTCTCCACTTCTCAGATGGTGTCATGAAATACAGAGTGCACAGCAGATGCTTCTTTCATCCATTCGCAAAGCTTCGAGAACTTCTTATTGCTGAAATGATAGACAAAGGAGAAGAGTCAATGGAGGCTTTCACAAAAAGGGTGATGAAGCTGAAGATATTGAACATTGGGAATTGTTTTGGAGCAAGTTCCCAATCTCATCCAAACTGAATCAGAGTTTCAAAACGTCAAGCTAAAGACTAAAAACAAGCGCTGAGTGGGAGGCAACCCACTGTTTAGTAAATTTTATTTATAATTTATTTTCCATTTATTAATAATTTTCATATTTATTTCAGGTTAAAAAAAAGAGATAAGAGGAAGATAGATTGCGCAGAGCATCGATCGACACTTGATCACTGTCGATCGATCGATCGCCACTTAACTGTGTCGATCGACGATCACCATCAGCAAGCAGGTATTGATTACTGTGTTTTACCACAGGCCAATTAACCTAATGTGCACGCTACCACAATCGAATGGTATATCGATGCAGCACTTTAGGATCGAATCCACAAGGAACTAATGATCTATAACACTAAGAATACACAAAATTTTCTAATCTAAGCAAATAAGAAGATTGATGGTTTGTAACAAGCTAAACTCCTAGAATTATACACAAAGTGATCTCAAATTCAAAAAAGAAATAAGTGCAAGAATCAAACTTTCAATCAATAGCTAAGGATGGATCCATGGGCAAGATAATCGATATTGGGTGATCAAGATTCAATATTGGATGCACAAACAAAATAATCAACAAGTCTATAGGTCTAGAACTCATAAAATAGACTAATCCACTGTCGTGACAATAATCCCTATGCTAATCAAGCATTAAACATCAACAGTCGTTGGCCTAACACAATCAAGCATGCATAAATCACAAGTCTACTAACCATTTAACATCTCTAACATCAATTGTCATTGGCTAGACATGTAAAAGATAATATTAAGTTGGTTCAAGCATTTCATCGAACACCTTTCGGGCATGAAAGTACTTAAGCTCTAAATCAACTTGATCAAGGCTAATCTAGCATTAAGAACACCTAATAAGCATAGAACAATGTTAATAAAGCAAGAGACATCCTAAATATCCACTTAAACACCCTAATCTACTTAACCCATGAATCACAAGTTCACTACTCAATACTTTTCATGAGAAACCTTAAACCCATATGAGATTAAAGACAAATCATGTCAATGAGCAAGAAAAACACAATAAAAGATGAAGTACTTCCTTCCAATGATCAAAAGGTTCAAGCTTTTTAGGTTTAGACAAAGTTTTTGAGAGAAAAAGAGATCTCCCTAGGGTTTTAGGGTCTAAAACTATATATAGGAGTCCAAAAAATGAGTCGGATCAACCCAACAAACCCGGGTTGACCCATAAAAATTTGGGTATTTTTGCCTGTAGCGACCACGCCTAGTCGCTACGTCTGGTCGCTACGGCATCCGCATTTCTCTTGTAGGTCTATAGCGACCACGCCTGGTCGCTACGCCTGGTCGCTACGGCATCCGCATTTCTCATGTGGGTCTGTAGCGACAACTCCTGGTCGCTACGCCTGGTCGCTACACCCCCATTATGCTCCAAACTTCACTTTCTTAGCCTCAATTGCCTCCAAAATCACCAATAAGCATCTCCAACACCTGACATAGATAAATGTAATGGAATGCAACCTAAATATGCCTAAATGATATCCTATATACTTAAAATGCATCAAAAGAGATGACCAAAACCATGCAAATATGTAAAATATCAGGTATATCGTTTTTTCTTGTTAAATTTGGTCCTTATGATTTATTTTCTTCATCAATCTCAAACTGTATAACACTAGTGATAGTGTTATTTAAGTCTGGGGGAGGTATTATTGTTATTGTGTTCTAATTTGAGTTTTATTTTCTTTAATTAAAAAACAGAGTAGAAACTTCCAGGTGTACCATCGATCGACACTGAAGAATAAACATCGATCGACCATGGATCATGACCATCGGTCGACACCATCCATCTGCCATCGATCGACACTCTTTTATAGAGTCTGGTATCAAATTTCTATTTTAAGCTATTTACATATGATTTGATTTTTCCTAACCAATCCGGGGCGGATTACACTGGGGACAATGTAATTAAGTCTGGGGGAGGTTCTCTAATGCTATTTTATTGTTTCTGAGTTTTATTTACTATATATATATAAGTTTTTCAAAAAAGAATTATTGATTCAATAAGAAGACTATGATCAAAATTTATTATTGACTAACCACCATTTAGCACCATTCTTAGAAGGTTGTTTGCAGAGATACCAAAGTGGATCATTATGCCACTATATCACACTTGCTTAGAAAGTTTGAAGGAACCAAAGCTGATTTCCAACACTAATCCTGACATTATTTGCTTGCTTTGGGATTTGGTATACACTAGATCGGATTCCTTCTGCAAGTTTGGAAGGTAAAAGTTTGTGTGCTTGTGATTCCCCTCTCTCTCCCCTTTAGATTAAAAAAGGAGTCAAACAGGATTTGGTGGCTACAACAATTAAAGCTTGATTCATATGATCCTAAAAAGAGATAAATGAACAAGATCTGGTGGCGAAACCCATTAGGGCTTGATTCATGGAAGTCTATCCAAATATCTCAGTCAATTAAAAAAATAAAATGATACCGTCAAAAGAAGGGAGACATTGACTGAGAAGAAGTGAGAATAGAGAGGAAAGCAATCATAGAAGAGTACATGTGTGTTCAGATACTTGCAGAGGTAAGAGTTCATATATCCTTTGATCGATACTCCCAAGGTAAAGCATGCACTTTTAATTTATGAAAATAAATGAAATCATTAGAGGGGCGAGTCAGACTAGTATTTGCTAAGTTGTTGTTAGAATGGATTTGGTTGATATAGTAGGATAGGGTATATAAAATTTTTCTGTGATTGACTTGATAGGATGTGGTTGCAAAAAAGTAGGGTGATAGTTGATTCGCCCTTGAGTAGCGAACTGGACAAAACAGACATGCATGGCTTGATCATGGGAAGCAGTAATGATATATGTTCATTGTTTGACTCATATCTTTCAAACCACGAGGCTTCTACGCATGAAATCACTTGGAGAATGTGCTCAACTCAATTACGGAGCTCCTCGAAGAATATCAGATCAAAAGGAGTTCAGATGTGGGATTTATGCCATTTACAAATCAGGAGATATTTGGTTCTCGCGAATTAAAACATGTGCGCAATCAATGAAGGTCTTTCTTGACCAGTTTTCCTCAAAATCACCATCTTTGACCAATCTTCATCAGATTCCACACCTTTGACTCATTTATCATGTTCTAGTAAAAGATTTATTTTTTCTATGCATTGTTTTTACACAAAGATATTTATTATCTTTGTTCCTTTCATCTCCTTGTGATCCTATAAATAAGAACTGAATTCGTTCAATAAAATCAGTCTAAGTTTGAGTTTATTTTTGTTTCTTCTTTTCTCTGAGAGAGAGAGAGAGAGAGTTCTTTAGCTAGTTCATTGGTGTGAACCGGCTTGTTGATTTGGTGGTCAGCCAATTCATCTTTGTATGTTGTTTGGTGGTTAGCCAACGCCTTAGATCGTGGGTATATCAGGAGCCATTCCGCATCTCGTGACGGTCCCTTCAATCCATTGCAGTTCCAGAAGTGCCATTTGCCTTCTCGGATCATATCCAACACCCAGCTAAAGTGATCCTTTGGATTTAGGGTGTATCAAGTGGTATCAGAGCCACTTTGGCTGGTTTGTTTTTATCTTTTCATCTTCTCATCTTCCATTTCTAAATACTTATTCTTCTTTCTATCTTAAATCCGGCCCACCTTCTTATCTAGACCATATATAATAAAAAATGAAAAAAAATAAGAAAATTCAAAGAAAAAAGATTTGATTTTTAGATAGGTGGTGGACGAATAATCATGTTGGCTGAACAGAAATCCAACCTTGGGGTGGTTAAAGCATATTTCACAAAAGGTCTCTTTTCTCTCTATCTATCTCTTACCATTGTTGCTTGGGGTTTTGATTTCTGAATTTTGACAGCATATCATCCTTTGAACCAGTGAAAAGAACTTTGAGTGATCACCTAAAAATCGTGAGCTAAACACTTTGAGAGTGTGAGGGATTTTAATTTGCTAACTCTTTGTTAAGTGTTTTCAGGATGTTTGGACTTCTCAATAAATCAAATCATGCTTCAAAACCACAACAAGATGTTTATTATCCTTTCAAAACCGTGTTTGAAAAAGAGCAATTGATTTTTGGAGATAAGAAACAGTTTACTTCTAAAGGGTTTGATTTGTGCAGAAACAAAGAAACCAGAGGAAGAGACAAAACACGTTAGATGATGATGAGAAGAAGGTCAGAAATGGTGATCGTCCCTTCACCAAAGCCAAGAGAAGCAACTGTGATATGCTTGATCAGAACGAGCTTCAGACTTATGCTACTTTGGAGAAGATGTTGCATAAGGCAATTTTTGCTATTCAGCAACTCAAAAAGAAGGGAAAGACCAACACTTCCTCTGCACCAAAACAGCATGATCTAAAGCGATGTAATTTTTCTTCTCTCTCAAATTCCGATTTGAAAACTAATGTGCTTTCTTTTGATAAAAGTAAAGCTGTGAAAACCACAAGCAATGCTCATTCCACCAGGTGCTTCAAATGCCATAGGATCGGTCATTATGCTAACAAGTGCCAAATACAAAAACCGTTGGTGACTTTGGAGAATGACAACGTTGAAACCGAGCCAGAAAAGAAAGAATTTTCAGTTCCATTGCCAATTTTCGATGACTACACACATGAGCCAATGGCAGGTTTGAAATCTTGTGAACATAAGAACTTATTTTTTCTCGATCTGAATAAATTCCTGATAACTCTTGTTTGTAATTAACCGTTTTACAACCAGAGGATCCAAGTAGTTTTTTATTAATTTCTTAGTTTGAAAAGGATTCTGAAAACGTTTTGAACAAGGATGAATTTTTTGGTCCTTTGAATGCTCTTGATATTGGTGCATATGACATTGGTCTTGGAAGCTTTGTGTCAATGCATGAAGGGCCAGATGAAGATCAAAACCGTGGTCATCAAGCAAACCAAGAAAGATCTTCTTCCATTCAAAAATTGGACCAAACTCAAGGTGAACAATGTTCTGATTATGATTCCTTTGCTTATAACCCTTTTACATTTAATGTTCCATATTTGAGGAAAAATATTTTTGAAGAGGGAGGGAATGATGCGCCCTTAAGTAGCGAACCGGACAAAACAGACATGCATGGCTTGATCATGGGAAGCAGTAATGATATATGTTCATTGTTTGACTCATATCTTCCAAACCACGAGGCTTCTACGCATGAAATCACTTGGAGAATGTGTTCAACTCAATTACAGAGCTCCTAGAAGAAGAATCAGATCAAAAGGAGTTCAGATGTGGGAGTTATGCCATTTACAAATCAGGAGATCTTCGGTTCTCGCGAATTCAGATATGTGTGCATTCAATGAATGGTCTTCCTTGACCAATCTTCCTCAAAATCGCCATCATTGACCAGTCTTCATCAGATTCCACACCTTTGATTGATTTATCATGTACTAGTCAAAGATTTTTTCTATGCATTGTTTTTACACAAAGATATTTATTATCTTTTATCCTTTCATCTCCTTGTAATCCTATAAATAGGAACTGAATTCATTCAAGAAAATCAGTCTAAGTTTGAGTTTATTTTTGTTTCTTCTTTTCTTTGAGAGAGAGAGAGTTCTTTAGCTAGTTCATTGGTGTGAACCGGATTTTTGTTTTGGTGGTCAGCGAATTCATTTTTGTATGTTGTTTGGTGGTTAGCCAACGCACTACATCCATTCTTAGGTGGTCAGCATTAGATCGTGGGTATATCAGGAGCCATTCCGCATCTTTTGACGATCCCTTCAATCCCTTTCAGTTTCAGAAGTGCCATTTTCCTTCTCGGATCATATCCAACACCCAGCTAAAGTGATCCTTCCAATTTAGGGCGTATCAATAGTTATACTTAGACATTATGTGAGTCTCCGCTTTTTAAAACCTCTTTCACAGGCTTTGTTTGCTTAAGGACAAGCAAAAGGTTAAGTCTGGGGGAGTTGATAGGGCCTGATATTTACCACTGTTGTGTCATGATATCAGCTCTATTTAGAGTCTATTATATGTGTTTGGAGTATGTTTTAGAGTATTTTCAGGTTCAGGTACGTTCTGGAGAACTTTGGCGATTCTCGAGCTTTTAGAGATGCAGAATTGTGCAGATATGTTAGATGTTTATCTATGTATGGAGACCTTCCCAAGGTGAGATTGATATTCTATTTTGACTGAAGGTAGATATTTGAGTTATCTTTCCAACGCCACCAGTTTGAGGTCCATCTGACGGTTATATCTAAAGTTATGCCCGATTTACTGAAGCGTGGTTTGTCTGCCTCGCGAGAGGAAGCTGTTGAGAGATGAATGAGTATCGATCGAGGGAACAGCCTTGGTGTTTATCGACGGTGATCCTAGAAGAAAGTCCTGACTTATTTTATGGCCGACTTATATGTTTTCTAAGCCATTGTTGACGGCGACGCTTGAAACGCTTTACCAAGCTTTATTCTATCTATTGTTCTAGGGTTAGGAGAGAAGGGAGGAACTCCTCTTCAGAGTCCTCCTGGAACTCCTTTGGTTCTTTATTTGATTTATATTCTATATCTATTATATTCATATATGATTTATGTGACAAAGATCATATCTGAGTAGTTCTCTTGTTAGGTTTAGGGTTTATTAATGGTATTGATGGATTCGCCAAACAATTAAATTTCTAGGGTGATTATTAGGTCTATCAATAGAATTGTGATTATTGCTTGTGTTCTAGAGTAGATAACTAGAACCCTGATCATAGGATAGTTAGGCGCAAGCGAGAGCATGGTCTACTACCAGAATCTTGTTAATTTAGTGAAATTGTCGAATTATGTCATAAAGCTTGACTCAAGAGACCATCGATCAACGCAAGATCATTTCCATCGATCGACGGTCATTCCGTGTCAACCAGCAAGAGCTGAGACATCGGACTTAGTCAATACATTAGACTCGCAGCGAGATCTGGTCGTCTTTTACATTAGATATCGAGTTCTATGATTAATACCCTTAGATTCTATCATCTATAATCCACTTGCCTGAAACCCTAGATCTAGCTATTTATTATTATTTTTTCCTTACCAATCAATCAAATATCTGCTATAGTTTATTTGCTGCTTATTAATCTATTTGCCTAGCTTATTAGCGACTGTATTGAGTTTACTGTGTGTCCATGCTCCCTGTGGATTTGATCCTTAAATACTAGAATTTGACCTCTCTTGGCAAGAGTAGTTTGTAGGATTAATTTGATAGAGTTTGCATTGAAATATATAAAAACCCTCATGTCAAATACCTCTAAATGCATTGACCGCATATTCACAGCATCTCATGCTAAAGAACTTGTGATCTCACATCCATGATCCATTCGCATAATCTGTATGATATCATTAGATTTTGGCCCTTCCCTGACACTTTCATACTTATGCATAATCAAAAAGCCTATAGTTTTGGCCGAAGCCGTCTTACCCCCTTTGGTTTTGCTTGAAGGTGCATATGTATGTTCACCGACATACTTTTTGATAATGAAATATGTAGATTCCTTCAAACACTCTGCTCGAACACTCCAATTGCACTCATTATCCGTGCATCTAATATACCAAACTTTCCTATCTGATTTGATAACACAGTAGTTAAAGTTATGCTTTATTGCACATATCTCGAAAGTCGCCTTCAGCAGAGTTTTGTCCTCAAAAAGTTGCCCCTTCTTAACAACTTCAAGCAAAGAATACTTTGACATATTGTATCCCCATTAGATTCGACTTTTTCATCTTTTCTTTCTTTTTCTTGCTCTGCATCTCAGCAAAAACATCAGCTGATTCGTCCCCTCTGTAAAACGAGTTTCCCTCCTCTTCTTCAGTATTTGAATCTGTTGGCGACTTATTAAGATCGAAATCTGCTTCATTAAGATTCTCAGCCTTGAGGTTATATGTTACACACAACCGAGTCGAGACATTCTTTTCAACATAACCAACAAAATTCTTAAGATGTCGATCAGTTGCAATGATCACAGGTGGACATGATGTATTGATCTACTCAGAAGGAATATAACTCAACTCCAAATCGTCTACGTTATCCTCTTTCATACCAAAATCCTCCAAAATCATTTATTTAAATCCTTTAAGGTAGAAATCGATTCCAATAAACAGGAACCTACCCCCTTTGTCATCAGCCAAAACAAAACACATCATGTAGTTGCACCTAATTCCCAAACACCACATGTTGTATAGGCAGGCATCATAGAAGAAGAGTTTGTGATAATCACAAGAATGTCTATGGAGAAAGCATGGATTGATGAAGAAGAATTAACAGATTAGTCCATATTTTTTTTGTTTTTGACAAGGTAAATTGCTTCTACACGTCCTAGGCAACTGCAAAGATTACAAATATTTTTAGAATATTTTCATTAATAATTTCCAAAATTTTCAGAAATTATGTTAATCTCATCCGTAGAATGTACCTTCTACTCAGCGTAGAAACCATACAACTTTCCTATAAGCAGATTCTACTATAAGTAGCCTTCTGAGTAATGTTTAGATTTCGCATTCCTAAAATTTTAGAATTACTTATAAAAGTAGAAGTTGCCTTCAGAATAGATGTAGAACATCTTACAGTGGGTAGATGTCACATTCTTCATATTTAGATTTCACTATCAAGGTAGATTGTCAGTTCTAAAAAAATAGTCACTTGTTCAATGTGGAATTCAATTTCTACCATGCCGTGTTCGCAGAAGATTAAATCTACTTTTCCTAGAACATAATTTAAATTTTTAATTTAACAAGTTTGTCAGAAAAAAAATATCAGTTTGGGTATATGGGTATTTTATCAATTATTTATATTTTTTATTATTTTGTTGATTCATAAAACTATTTACTTCATTAAGTTTAAGAAATGGAAAGGGTAAAAATTAAAAAAAAAATGGAGAAAAATGTTTTATACCAAAATGACAACAAGGTTGAATTTATGACTAGTTTTCGCAAATGTTCCAAAACGTTTCACGTAATTAATAAATAAAAATATTAAATATACTTTTCAAAAACCAAAATAGTTAAAAAATAACGTCAATTTTAACAACACTAACGCCACCAACTAAACCCTAAACCAATATCCTAGACCCTAAACCCAAACCGTACACACTAAACCCAAACTCTATACCCTAAATCCAAAACCTAGACCCTATACCCTAAACTCAGACCATACACCCTAAACCAAAACCCTAGACCCTAAACCAAAACCCTATACTCTAAACTCAAATCATAGACCCTAAATCCAAACTATAAACCCTAAACCCAAATCTTATACCCTAAATTTTTGGGTTAATGTTGATGGTATTCCTTTCGAGTTTAAGGTTAGGCTTTAAAGTTTGGATTTAGAGTCTAAGGTTTGAGTATAGTATTTAGGGTCTAGAGATTGCGCTTAGGGTCTAGGGTTTTGGTTCAGGATTTAAGTTTTGGGTTTAGGATTTAGGGTATAGGGTTTGGGTTAAGGGTATAGGTTTTAGGTTAAGGTCTAAGTTTGGGTTTAGGGTCTAGGGTTTGGGTTTAAGGTTTAAGGTTTGGGTTAGGGTTTATGATTTGAATTTAAGGTCTAGGGTTTGGATTTAAGATTTCGCTGATGTTGTTAAAACTGGCGTTATTTTTTTAGCTATTTTGGTTTTTAAAAAAATATTTAATATTTTTATTCATTAATCTATATACACTTTGATTGGTTATTACAGGTGAGGTGAATTGAAAGGTTCACTTTAGGGGGTAAACTTAATTTTTATTCCAATTTCTACTGGTCTTAGACTAAACACTGATAACTTTTTTTTTTTTGTGGGTGCACATGCATCCTTTGTTGACAACGCGCCTTTGCCCCTGAACAGATTACTAATTACTTAATGAAATTCAGGCCGGATTTCCTATTGCTCAAAATTTTATAAGGTTATCTCAAGGTTGCTAAAGCAGAAGTTGAAACTATTTATTATGGATACTATGTAGCTTAATCATGTGGGTGTATAAACCGAAAAACCTAATTGAAACAAACGATCAAATAAAACGATATTAAGGAATGAAAGATGAAACATAAAAACGTTTTCACAAACATGACCAAGGAGTCGAGATATGATATATATTTCCTTATCTATTTATATTTGCTCTGTAAGTGCAACGGATCACTGCGAATAGGAGTCCCAGGCTAAAACCATGTGTAGACTGTCATGCGGCACTCGCGAAGCAGGCCCTATGAACTATAATATTACAAAACACTCTCTACCTAATAGACTTACACTTTGAGATTTGGTTGGCTGGAAATTTTCAATCTGAAAATTATAAAATAAAGAATGAGGAGAGACGATATTCAAAGAGGAGATGAAGAGCGTTTTTTTTTTGAAACTGTTACAAACGGTTTCTGAAAATCTCTCAAGAATCTCACAGTGGAACTTTGTGCAGATTTCTCTGCAAGTTTCTCTCTTTTTGACTCGTTCTTATCTTTGGCGAAAGATGAACTTCGTGTCATTTTCAGACGAACTACACGTTTTTTACTCACAAATGTCATGCTGTTATTTAATTATAAAATGGGCTAAAACGCTGGGCTTAATTGGCCCAAAAAAGAACATCTTGTAGTGGCCATGGAGCTACATTTACCCAAGCCCAAGCCCTAGCCCTATCCCAAGCCGAGCTGCAAGAAGCTTTTTCTTCCTCTGAGCCATTTAATCAATTGACAGTGTGATAACATATATATACATCACGACTTCACATCTTTTAACCTATGTGGGACTTGTCCCTTCTCATTCATTCAACCTTTGCTCGTTTGGGATTTTTAATTAAGCAGACCATCTCATTTCCTTCCATAATTTACCAATTACATTGGTCCAACAATCCCCCACATTAATAGAAATGACTCTAAACATATTCATACTAAATGTAGACTCGATATACTCTAGTTTTTATGCTTAAACTAATCCTAACTAAAAAGACTAACAGCCTTATCGAGAGTGTTTGCAAAAATTCATTGTGTTTGAGTTGGTGGTATTTTTAAGCCTTGAACCACTCATAGTTAATATCTGTCGGGTTTACTTTACTAGGAGGTGAACATGATGTCTTGAACCAACCGGTGTATTATTTGAACCAAGACAACAAGCATAACGTAATTTCATTTTCTCGTAGAACTTAGTTATCTATTGTGTTCATTGTGGCCTGAACTATATCTGGTTTTCATGAGTGAACTTAAAGAATATAGCTTTGCATTCATTCTCCTAGAAACAGCCCCATTTAACACTCATTAGGTGATTGACCATGAAATGTATTGAGTAATACTTTGCTTTAGAAGCTATGGAATCATTAAAAGCCTATGCTTATCCTTCTCGCATTTGTTAGCACTTTTATCATCTTAGGAGTTGGGAAGAGACTACTTTGCCTCCAAGTGCTTTTGGTAGATTTTGTTTGATTTTGTTTTCCCTTTGAACCTATGTCTTGGGATCTCCAGTCATGACATGTAGGGTTGCAGTCAAGCATCCTCATTTGTTATAGGCTTTAAACCCATTGCTTTTGATTATATAGCAACAATATCTCGTGGTAAACGTTTAGTGGATGGATCTGCTAGGTTTCAGCCGATTTGATATAATATATTTGAATACACCATTTGAGATAAGTTGTCTAATGGTTGTATGTCATTTTCTGATGTGACGAGATTTACCCTTGTAGAGATTATTCTGAGCCCGAGATATAGATGATTGACTATCGCAATGTATTCGTATAGTTGGTACAGGTTTCTCCCACATGGGAATATCTTCCAAAAGGTTTTGAAGCCATTCAGCTTCTTTGTTGCCTTGTCCAATGCTATGAACTCAGATTTCATGGTGGATCTGGCTAAGACTGTTTGTTTGGTAGATTTCCACGATATTGCAGCTCCTCCTAATGTAAAGACATATCCACTTGTGGATTTTGAGTTTTAGAATTCTGGTATCCAGTTAGCTTCACTGAGTCCTTCTAAAACTGCTTGTTCTTTACCATAGTGAAGCCCAAAATCTTTGGTGTAGCGCAAACAATTGAGTACTCTCGTTATACCTTTCCAGTGCGTATGACATGGGGTACTTGTATATCGAATAAGTACATTTACTTCATGCGCTAGATCTGGTCTAGTACAATTGATCAAGTACATGAGACTTCCGATCACACGTGCATACTCGTTTTGTGAAACCGCTTCACCTGAATTCTTTGTTAGGTGCATTTGGGGATCTAACAAAGTTTTCTCCGTACTACTAGAGTAATTTTTAAATCTGTCTAATATTGTTTGAGCATAATGAGATTGAGTTAAGATAATTCCATTTTAATTTCTTGTGACTTTAAACCCTAGAATTACATCTGCTAATCACATATCTTTCATCTCAAATTTGCCTTTGAGCATGTTCTTTGTTTTTTCATGCCCCCAATCCTGAGTAGGTTATTAGGAAAGACCATGGTTCGAGGAAACGAACCAGTCAGGTCATATGACCTAAAGACAAGTGTTTCATGGCCATTATGGAATGTTAAGCACATTGGGAGTCTAAGACTTAACCTAACATAGATGGAAACAATCATAAGGGAGCTGGACGAGTGATATGGCAGCTAGGCGATGTAGACAGGTAGCTTGATCATCTAGAAGCAGTGTGGTCAAGCTCAGTCTAGCTCACTCAAAGTTATGGCAGCTCAGATATCTGGACAACCATCTCACTCAGCTGGACCAGATAGGGGTCAGCTCATCTCATCTTGGAGGAGCGTTCGGGTCTTGAGCAGTTGGACCAGTCCGGGCCGGAGTCGGGTCAGTTGGTTGGGCCATGTGGTCCGGCCATTGGGCTGATGGCTTAGGGAGTTCATGGGATCGGTCCATGAGCTATGGATTGGGTCTAGGCCCGTGTATGATCTGTTATGGGACAGTTTAAGGTGAATGGATGGGAGTGATAGCAGTTATGGCCGAATGGATGCAATGGGACAAAAAGGCGAGAGAGAGAGAGAGAGAGAGAGAGAGAGAGAGAGAGAGAGAGAGAGAGAGAGAGAGAGAGAGAGAGAGAGAGAGAGAGAGAGAGAGAGAGAGAGAGAGAGAGAGAGAGAGAGAGAGAGAGAGAGAGAGAGAGAGAGAGAGAGAGAGAGAGAGAGAGAGAGAGAGAGAGAGGTGGAGAGAGGGAGAGAGAAATCGACCACACAAGGTCGATATTGTTGTGGTTAATCATCGGCTATGTTAAGACCTATTGTGGAAAGTCAAGACCGACTGGAATGGGAACGAGAGGCAATGATAAAGCATTGGAAAAGGGCTCTAAGACTCCAGATTACACGTTCAAGTTAATGGGGGTGGCCATGGAACCATCACCCATAACAATCGATCGGTGTGATTGGATTGTTGTGACGGTTTTGCATTGGTTGCATCCAATCTCTTCCTTCTCTGTTTTAATTACTTTCTCTTCATCTTATAATCTGTATTTTCATGAGGAATGGTGTGTTTTGGTGTCGTAATTGTCTTGGTAAAGAGCCAAGTTCATGTCCGAGTGGAACCAACCGCAAACCATGGTTCATGGATGATTGGATGGTTGGTCTGTGGGTCTTAGACATGGATCGGTTCGCCTTTGTTCTGGCAAGGGGAATTTCGTGGGTTTATTGGGCTTGTATTGGCTATTTTTATGCGACTTTGAGTCGGTCCAAATAGTTTGGATCAATTCCCAATGGATCGGTTACAACAATGGTCTGATTGAACGAGGAATGGATCATTTGGACTGTGCGGTTTGTGTAAAGGCCAAAACGATTATGTTGCACATGAAATGGTCAACCTAGGCCTTTTTCCGGTTCAGGTAAGAAGTCCAAGGCTGTTGGCCGGACTTAAGTTGGGGCCGTGTGATCCTTGATTCTAGTCGTGTGTACGGGTGAGATCCATGGGTGGTTTGTTGATGTCATATGTGGGTTGCGAGTATACTTAGATGCGTCCTAAGTATATGGGCGATTGAACATGGTTTCTTTGTCAAATTTTGTGATGGTTAGGTCCAAGGGTTGCATCCCTAGACTTAGTTTGATCACATCCAAACCGCAACCTAGACCATGGGTTGGTTATGCGGACATTCTGGAGCATTCCAGAGAAGGGGCAGTTAGGCTGAATAGTTAGGAATGACCCAAAGGGTACGAGTGCCAAGATTCATGAGTCACCAAAGTTTTTGAGTTTCCAAAGGGAGCAAGTAAACAAAAGGCACGAAATGTGAAGGGCTGCGATTACAAAAAGGGTACGAGGACCAAAAGGTGCCATCGACCAAAGGGTGCCATCGAAAAAGGGGTGCATGTTTCCAAACGGTGTCATTGGATGTGGTTTTTTCCGATCCATATGGTTCAGTCCATGACTTGTAAATTCAGGACATAAGAACGTTTCGTGATCCAAGAGGTACGAACGTGTCTTAATCCAAAAGGTACGAACGTGTTGTGATCCAAGAGGTGGAAACGTATGGTGATCCAAGTGATGCAAATGGGTCGGGACCGAAGGGTGCGAATGGGTCAGGACCAAAGGGTGCAAATGGTTCGGGACCGAAAGGGTGCGAACGGGTCGGTTACGAAAGGGTACAAAGGATTCGGGACCGAAGAGGTACGAATGTATCATAACCGAAGAGGTGTGATTTTTCAAGGAAGGTTGTGTATGATATGATCATGGTTGATAATGGACGACCTGATCCATAGATAATGGATCAAGGTGTTGGATCTAACCTGGTTAAAGATTACATCGATTGTTATGAACAAATCAGATCGGTTGTCTTGGATCTAGTCCATGGCCGGTCAGGCAAAATGAAGACCCACCAGTTCTAAGTCATGTGAGGATGGTTCGTTGATTGACTTAGGATCAAATGGGCATTTTCAGTCCATAGGCTGGACAAAACGTTTTTGGTTGGTGCTTCTGTCGAGATAGGCCAGATGCATATCCTTAACCAATGAACACTTCTCAAAGGTCACTGAGTCAGTGGGGATGGTTGGTTGAATGACTAAGTACCCAAAGGAAGTTTTTCTATGCAGGAACAAAGATAAGTACCTTAAGTAAGATCATTGAGTGATCTTGGTCCAGTAGACAACTACGTGTAGTTTGGGTCAATGGAGGTCTGATGAGGTACTAAGCTCTTTGGATGTGGCAAAGGTATGTTTTATCAACTTCTTGGAAAGTTTAGTATCTTGCTAGGATGCTGGTAAAGGGGTTTAGGGGAATGGAACCTCGGGTCAGTATGACTTGGATTGGGTTTGGGATCGACCTTTAAGATAGTTGGTAGTTGATCTAACTAACCAAGGTTGTGGCAATTCGACCGGAAAAGTATTAGATTGGTTTTAGACCAATGGTTCATAGAAAATATTCTGCTGTGTATAAATTGAAAGGATTTAAGCTAGTAATCGACTAAGGTAGTCGTAAGCTAAGGTTTAAGATAGCCCTCGCCTTTAGGCGAAAAATATAGATAAGGGCAAAAAATCTAGAGGTTCTGTCAGTGTATGGGCCGAGCGACGTGAGGCTTTGACCGCGGCTTAGTCGGCCGGGTTTGGGTCTTACATGTTTGATCAACGACATATTTATTGCTTTCAATAATGAGCATATCATCTACATATAGACATAGCAAAACATACTCATTTTTGGTATTTTTGTAGTATATGGATTTATCCCATTCAGTAATTTTGAAATTGTTTGACATCATTACATTGTCAAATTTTCATGTCATTGTTTAGGAGCTTGTTTGAGTCCATAAAGTGACTTTACAAGTCGGCATACTTTTTTTCATGTCCAGGAATAACAGAAGGAATAACAAAAACCTCGGGGTTTTTATGTAAATTTCCTCTTTTGAGTCACCATTTAGAAAGGCGGTTTTTACATTCGTTTGATGGATTTCTAGGTCTCTTAAAGGTGTGATTGTTATCATTAGCCTTACTGATGTTATTCTCATAACTAGAGAATAAGAATCAAAGTAGTCAAAGCCTTTTTTTGTCAGAATCCTTGAACTATAAGCCAAGCTTTGTGTTTGCTACCATTTGTTCCATCAGGGTTTAATTTTTGTTTTAAGATCCATCTATTCCCTAATGCTTTGCAGCTTGGTGGTAAATATGTTATATACCATGCATAATTTTGCATGATAAAATCAAATTCACTTTTGATGGCTTTGTTTCAGAATGGAGCGTCTGGTGAAGACATGGCTTATGCCAAAGTTTTTGGATCATTTTCTACTAAGAATGCCATTAAGAAATCTTAATCAATTTTTTTTTCCTTTTGAGCTCTTTTGCTCCTTCTAGGTTCATTTTTTTTATTTTCTGAAATATCATTTATAGAGATTTCGAAATTTATCTCAATTTTTGAGGCATTGTCATTGTCTCTTTCTTTTCGAGCTCGTTTTGAACCTTGTTTTTCCTTGCATGGAAAAATATTTTCTATGAAAGATGCATTTCTTGATTCCATTATTGTATTTTCATGAATATTTGATATTTCAGATATATGTACCAGATATCGATAGGCACTGCTATTATGTGCATATTCGATGAAGATGCAATATATTGTTTTAGTTTCAATAGTGACCGTCTTTGGTGGCGGCACCGCAACATTTGCCAAGCACCCCCACACTTTGAGGTATTTATATGAATGTAAATTACCTTTCCATAGTTCGTATGGATTTCTGTCAGTTATTTTGTTGAGGATATAATTAGTGGTAAGTAACGCTTCCCCCACATGTTCTAGGGTAACCCAGATTCCTGCAACATTGCATTCATCATCTCTTTTAGTGTTTGATTTTTGCGTTCAGCAACTCCATTGGATTATGGTGAATAATGAGCTATAATTTGATGGATTAATCCATGTTCTTTACAAAATTCATTAAATCGACCATCATACTCGCCTCCTCTGTCACTTATAACTATCGTAATAGTTGTTTTAAGCTTATTTTCGACCTCGAGTTTAAATTCTTTAGATTTTTCTAAGGTTTCATCCTTTCTATGTGATAGATATACATAATAATATTTTGTGCAATCATCTATGAAGGTCACAAAGTAATTTTCCCCACCTCTAGTTTGTATGTATTTTAAATCACATAAATTTGTGTAAATTAAATCTAGAGGTTTGTTATTTCTTTCAACATGAGGTGAGAGCTTTTTTGTGAGCTTAGTTTGTACGCATATTTCACATTTTTGTTTTCTTGTTTTGCACTTAGGGATTAAATTCAAATTCAATAATCTTTGTATGGATTTGTACTTTACATGGCCTAATCTTTCATGGCGTATCTTAAAAGACTCAACCAAATAAGCAATTGGCTCTTTCTTTCATTGAATCTTTAGGAGCTACAACATTTGGAGGACTGTCATTACATTCATTTTGACCAGTCCATCCTAAACATACCATTTCCCCAAATAAACTCCATTTTTCCTAATCACGAGCTTTTCCTCCTTGAGACTTGTGGCGAATCTATTCTTCTTGAGCAAGGTTCCCGAAACAAGGTTCTTCCTTATGGCAGACACATGCTTCACATTCTGCAGAGTGACTTCACGTCCATATGCTTTCTTCATAACCGCGGCCTTTAATCTTGGAGACTGCAGTGTTTCCCATGAACAGCTTATGTTGAGTCTTGCTTTTCTGATAGGTTTTGAACATCGCCCTATCAGTGTAAATTTGGGTGGTGGCACCTATATCATACCACCATTCCTTAGGGTTATTGCTCTCAACCATGTTGACCTCAGTCACCACTGCAATCAGATCCTTCTCAGTGAGATGCGCTTGGGCATTCTCATCTCTGATTTCCTGCGACACTCAGAATTCATGTGACCAGCTTTGTGGCAGTAGAGACATTTTCCCTTGAATTTCTCCACATTCGCATTGATTCCAATGCCTTTCTTCTTGAAATTTGTTCCAGAAGCCTTCAGGACTGCAGTTATATTGAAAGGCTTGGCAGGATAGTGGGTGTGTGCCTTTCCTTTTCCTTTAAGCTCAGCCATGTTGACACTATGCTCTTTAGCTTGGAGCAGTTTGTCATCATTTCGGTTGCTGATTCCATTTGAAACCTCATGATGAGCTTCTCGAGACCCATCTTCTTCTTTTTGTGCTTCAAGTAGTTCTTGAAATCCGCATAGCTTGGAGGAAGCTTTTGGACGTAGCTAAGAGTTGTGAATATCTCACAAATGGACATTCCTTCAGCAGCGATTTCATGGTAAATCAGTTAGAACGCATCCACCTGATCCATGATGGGTTTTGAATCCACCATTTTGAAGTCATGGATTTTTGCAACCACAAAATTTTGTGAACCAGCATCCTCACCTCTGTACTTCTTGTCCAGTGATTTCTAGAGCTCTTTCACCGTGGGAATCTCACAGTAGACTTAGTAGTCAGTTTAAGTTGAAAACAACCCTAGAGGGTCTAACATGCGGCCAAAGCCCACTTACGATTTCAGACGAGAATGAACCCAAACTACAATGACAGTTTAATTGATAAGAAGATATATTTCAAGTTTCCAGGATAATCATGAAGATCGAGAGGATAAGGAAGATTCCGCAAAGAGATATACTCAAATCAGGGGCAGAAAAGAAAGACGACCTACCTTGGAGGCATATATAAGAGGAAACCAGGCGCAGGCGCAGAGGACGATAATTTTTAGGCTCTTAGAACTCTTTTCACTTAGAAACCTTAGGCTTTATTCTCGACATGTGTGGTTTCTATCACTGGCACTTAATTACCAGACGAACTTGCACAGGAAGTTTGATCTCTTGTTCCATTCTTTTAATTGAACTACTTTTGGCTTGATCCTCGAAAGGGGTACGTAGGTAGCTTTCATAAGGTTCAATCTGAAATCAACAAAACCTTTTTCGTATATTTTTTTTCTTTTGTTATCGAGTTGTGACTCAACTAGGTTTAAGATTTTAGGTGGCTCGAACTAGGGATCTCGCTGACAGCTCTTTCTGTCGAAGCTTTTATAATCTTTTCTAATGGTTGCAATGCTCTTACAAGGATTCGAAATAAAGATATACTTTTTTTTAAATTCGTTTTGTTATCTTTCTGTATTTTCGCATTTATTTGGTCACTTGTCGTTGGTTTTCGGAGAGAATCCGAACCTCAATGAAAGTAAGCTATTCTTTGCTTTCCTCTGTTCACTAAAATTGACAATGCAAATTTCGGTGCCCACACAGACTCTTGGTAGGGAAGTTGATGTACCTGACTTTCATCAGACCGGACATCACATACGCCGTTCACAAGATTTTTCCACCTCATCTTACTGTTGTATACAAGATTCTTCACTATCTCAAAGGTACCACCGCGCAAGGAATTTTCTATTCTTCTTCCGATTTGAAGCTCACAGATTTTTCTGATGCTAACTGGGCACCTTCTCCTGATTCTCGACGCTCTGCATCTGGTTTTTGCATGTTTGTTAGATCTTCTCTTATCTCTTGGAGGTAAAACAAAAAATACGTTGTGTATATGTCTTCGGCAGAGGCAGAGTAGATGTCCTTTGCAGTCCGAAAAATGGTTTGGCTTTGGTTCTTATTGACTGATCTTTGGATTAATGTCTATAACCCTTCTTCTCTTTACTGTAACAACAGGGCAGCTCTTAACATTGCTAATAACCATGTTTCTTATGAACGGACTAAGCATATCAAACTTGCTTGTCACAATGTTCGTGAGAAGATCTTGATGGGATTAGTAAAGACGCTTCATGTTATATCAGGGAATCAACTATATGAATTCTTAAAAAAACCATTGTTTCCTAGTTCAAGAGTTTACTAATAAATATGAATCTCATAAACATATTGGATGATCGCCTAAGCTGATCTTCCATTTTTGTTCATCATTTTCATCTAATAGGTTTCTAATAGTATGACCATTTTTAACTAACAAGTTCTTTTAGTATTGATCGAAAAAAGGGGAATAATATCCTGGAAATTCAGATCTCTCAATCCTATATCAATGTTTTCCCAATATCATGGATCAGAAATATCTTTTTTTGTTTAATTTTCTCTTTATTTTACTTTTCAGTTTTATCATGATGAGTCTAGTTTCTTTGCATTTCTTTGAATTGTCAAGCTCACTATTCTAACCAATATCATCTTCATCTTTGTCTTCTCTTAGATTAGATGAATTCCCAGTTGCTGTATTATTTTCTTTTGCTACATACTTGGACATAGAAATTTGTAGTGAATTTATGAGTGCTTCTTGCTTCTTCTTATTTCTGTTTTGAACTCCAGAAGGTTGATTTTTTTATTCCACATGGTTTGCTTGTTGCAGAAGGTGCCATCTTCTATTATCGCATAAAAACAAAAAACATCTTATTTGCTTTTTTATTTTTTAAGGCATGAAACCTACTATGAAGATCTATGGCGACGACTACGACAACTAATTATGGAGGATCTAAAGCAAGTGAAGAAAATGGCGACGGAACTCAGGGTTCAAATCTGGAGAAAGTATCACTGAAGGAAAGTCGATTGGAGGAAGGGAAGGAATCAAGGGTTCTCGACAAGGACTCTTCATCCTATCCTTGGGTCGGAGATCGAGAGGGAATGATGCAACCGGTGTCTGAATAGGTCAATGGGGTGGTCTCAATGGTGATCCCGAAAGTGATGAAGTCGGATTGAAATCCCCTCTTGAAGGGTTATGTTGTTGGTTACTTCATTGCATATTCTCCCCATGTGGGTTCGATTCATGCATCCATAAATCGTATCTTGACCCAAGCGAAGAACGGTTCCAAGATCGATGTTCAGTTTATAGAGAAGAATATAGTTCTTTTCATAATTGAAAGTGACCAGATGCGAGGAAGATTTCTTCAGAGGAAGTATTGGCTTATTGTGATGTCCAGCTGGTGGTGAATGAATGGTCTCTAGAGACATCTACTATGAAGCCTGATCTCACTTCAATGCCGATGTGGGTTGATCTGAAGCAGGTTCCTAGTCATCTTTTCTCTGCTAAGGGCCTGAAGTGTTTGGCGAGAGGAGTTGGAAAGTATGTGAAACTACACACAAGTACTGAGCGATGTGTTCAACTGGATGTAGCTAGAATCCTTACTGAAGTTAATCTTCGTAAGGCACTGTAGAGACGATAGATTTTACTGATGGGAATAGGGAGAAAGTCTTAGTTGCAGTTAGCTACCCTTGGTTGCCACCGCAGTGTAGTGTTTGCAACTATTAGGGAAACAAAGGCACTAATTGTAACTCTAATTAAGTTCAGATACTGAGAGCCAATGGTGGTAAAGGTTGGAAGACCAAGTTTCAGGTTCCTTGGTGGTTGCGGAGACAGTGGTTCAAAGCGAACAGAGTGTGGTGAATGAGCTTCTGAAGGAGCATGAGGATTTGGTGGTTCATAAGGCACATGGTGATGGGGAAGCGGCTGTTGTAGGCTCTCTCAAAACTAATGGTGTGGGGACAAACCATGAGACTGAAAATAAAGTGATTGGCAATGTTGATGATAGTACATAAGGTAGTGTTGAAGTGTTTGTATTTGAAGGTAGCAATCAGCAAGACTGGTCCCTGGTTAAAACTGGTCCTAGTGGTGCGAATTTAGAAGGCGAGGCAAGGGCAAGCAGTATTAGCGATATCATTTTTTCTTCATCGCGTTTCGATGTGCTTGCAATCTCAGGTGATGAAGAGGAGATGGAAGACACTGAAGAAGAAGATTTGATGGCTGAGGAGTGATAGGCTTGATATTTACCACTACTTTGCCATGATATCAGCCTTATTTAGAATCTATTATATGTGTTTAGAGTATGTTTTAGAATATTTTCAGGTTCAGGTACGTTCTAGAGAAATGGTGATTGTGGAGCTTTTAGAAATGCAGAATTGTGCAGATGCATCAGATTGTGGAGCTTTTAGAAATGCAGAATTGTGCAGATGCATCAGATGTTTAGGTATGTACAGAGATCTTCCTACGATGTGACTGAGCTGATATTTTGACAGAATATAGATCTTTGAGTTAGCGTTCCAATGCCGCCGGTTTGAGGTCACTCAGGATCCTACAGCCAAAGTTATGCCGTTTTACTGGAGTGGTATGTGTGCCTCGCGAGAGGAAGCTGTCGCGAGATGAATGAGTGTTGATAGACGGTGATCCCAGAAGACATGCCTGACTTGTTTCAAGACCGACTAAAACCCAGAAGCAACCACAAATTACCAAAATGCCCATGCATGACTTAAAACCATATTTATGTGTTTTTATGCGATTGTTTAGGCAGCAAGCTTTCTTTTATTCATTGTTCTAGGGTTAGGAGAGAAGGGAGGAACTCCTTCAAAGTCCTCCTGGAACCCCTTGGGTTTTATATTATATTTATTCTATTCATCTATGATTTCTGTGACAAATATCATGTCTGAGTAGATCTCTTGTTAGGTTTAGGGTTTATTAATCGTATTGATGAATTAGCAAAACAATAGAATTGCTAGGGTGATTATTAGATCTATCAACATAGTTGTCTTCATTGCTTGTGTTTTAGAGTAGCTAACCAGAACCCTGATCATAGGATAGTTAGGCGCAAGCGAGAGCATGTTCTACTACCAAAATTAATCTTGTTGAGCTAGGTTGCTAGAAACAAACGAGAGTTGATTTAGTTAATTTAGTGAACTTGTCGAATTATGTCATAAAGCTTGACTCAATAGACCGTCGATCTACGCAGGATCATTGCCATCGATCGACGGTCATTATGTGTCAACAAGCGAGAGCTGAGACATCAGACTTAGTCAATAGATTAGACTCGCAGCGAGAGCTAGTCGTCTTTTACATTAGATATCGAGTTCTATGATTAATACCCTTAGCTCTATCCTCTATAGTCCACTTCTTTGAAACCCTAGATCTAGCTATTTATTATTATTGTTTACTTAACAATCAATCAATTATCTGCTATAGTTTATTTACTGCTTATTAATCTATTTGCCTAGTTTAATCGCGACTGTATTGAGTTTATTGTGTGTCCATGTTCCCTGTGAATTGGATCCCTAAATATTATAATTTGACTTCTCTTGGCAAGACGACCAGCCAATATCGTAGGGTTAATTTCATAGATTTTGCATTGAAATACATAAAACCCCTCCTGTGAAATAGCCAAAACTCAATCTGGCTAAAGTGACCAAGAAGAAAGGACAAGGTCTACAGATTCCTAGCAATAAAAATAAATGGCGGAGAATAACTATCATGAGAGATTTGAAGATGATGCAGGCTCAATCAGCAGCAAAAAAAACTTCCTTCTCATGGAATATGTGTGGTTTCCACATGTCACGCAAGCATGTAGCTGTTCATCGATGGATACTGAAGGAGAAACCATTGTTTGGCTGCTTATTAGAAACAAGAGTAAGGCAGGAGAATAACGGCAAATGCATGAAGGCGGCTCTTCCTGGCTGGCAATCTTTGACAAATTATGATCATCATGGGCTTGCAAAAATCTGGTTTTGCTGGTCAGAAAGGGCAAAGATTTCATTGTTGCACATGAGCTCTCAGGTTATAACTTGTGTTGTTCAGATACCTGAAACTAAGGAACAATTTATATGCTCAACAGTTTATGCTTCCAATCTAGAGGGTTAAAGACGTAAGTTTTGGGAGGATTTGAGGAATACACATTCAACATATCATCATCTTGGTCTCCCATGGATTCTGGTTTGAGATTATAATGTGACCTTGTCTTCTGGGAACACTTGGGAGCACAAGACTATCGTGCTGATCAGATTGGGATGAGACAGTTTCAGGAAGTGGTTAATGACTGTGCTCTCACAGATTTGGCTTATGTAGGGGCTCTTTTTACATGGTGGAACAAGCGAGAAGAAGACCTTATTGGGAAAAAATTGGACCGGGCACTAATAAATGGCGAATGGCTTCGTTTCTTTCCTCATTCTTATGCTCAGTTCGAAGCTGGTGGGGTGTCTGATCATGCAAGATGTCTGAGTCACCCATCTGCAAGTCAAGAGATGGTCAGGAAGCCTTTTCGGTTCTTTAACTACTTAACAGAGCACAATGAGTTTCTGCCTACAATTGCTAAGATGTGGGAGAGCACTGAGGATTTGTACCAATCTAGAGTATCAATGGGAAAGTTTCACAACAAGTTTAAGGCTTTGAAGTATGAGATGCGAGCATTGAACATGACACATTATGGGGAATTGCCTAACCGCACTAAACGGGCGTATGAGGTAATGTGTAAATGACAAAATCATATCCTGCTAGACCCAAATCCTCTCACCTTTGTGGCTGCAGAAGTGGCTTCTGATAGATGGAATAATCTTCCCAAGATAGAAGAGAAGTTTTATAGACAAAATTCTTGTATAAGTTGGCTTCAAGCAGGGGATTTAAACACCTCTATTTCATAAATCGGTGCAGTCCCGAGCTTCTGGTAATGACATCAGACTTCTTAGAACTGAGACTGGCAAGATTTTAATAGCTACTGCAGATACTGCGCGAGAAGCAGTGAATCATTTCCAGCGAATTCTGCAGATACAGGACCAGGATACAGTGGAAATACCACTCTCTACGTTTAACGACTTGCTCACTTACCGTTGTTCAGCACCTGATGCAGGCTGACTTGTTGCTCCGGTATTGCCAGAAGAGATTCAAGAAGCTATTCATTCACTACCAAATGACAATGTCTCAGGTCCCGATGGCTACACTAAGGAGTTGTGACCTATTATTGGAAAGGATTTTATAGTTGCAGTGCAATTCTACTATCCTCTCACTCATTCCTAAAACAGATTCAGCTGAGACGATGAAGGGTTATAGGCTAGTTTCTTGCTAAAATTTCTTGTACCAGGTAATCTCCAAGATTCTGGCTACTAGGCTGAAGGTTATTCTTCCAACAGCCATTGAATCCAATCAATGCGCTTTTATCAAAGGAAGACTGCTACTTGAAAATGTTCATCGTAGCTTGTCAATGGTTACCATAAGAAAAATGATTCAGACCGGTGTACTATCAAGTTCGACATTTCTAAAGATTTTGATACGGTGAAATGGTCATTCACACATCTATTCTTCGGGCAATGGGGCTACAGACATTTTCGTTCATTGGATCAAGATCTGTATCTCAACAGCCTCTTTCTTTTTCTTGGTAAATGGAAGCTTGGAGGGTTTTTTCACAAGTTCTCGTGGTATAAGGCAAGTCTGCTCCTTATCCCCTCACTTATATGTCATTCTGAATAATGTCTTGTCCAAGATGCTAATCTAGGCTGCATCGGAAAGTTCTTTTGGGTACCATCCACAATGTCAAGCTTTTTGGCTCACTCATTTGAGCTTTGCTGATGATCTCCTCGTCTTTACCGATGGAACAGTGGACTCTTTAAAGGGTGTAATGCATACTATGGAGAAATTTGCAGACATGTCAGGCTTACATATAAAAATGCAGCAAAGTTTTCTCTGTTTGCATCTGAAAATGGAACTAATAGTGTAGTGAGGAAGCAGAAAGATATGGGATTGTAGTTGGAAGTTTACGGATTCCTTACTTGGGTTTACCATTGACCGCCAAGGCTTTATCCAAGCTAGACTACGATCCATTTATCGACAAAATATGGAACAGGATTCTCTCTTGGACAAACAAAAGCTTGTCTTTCGCAGGATGCTTACAGCTGATCAAATTTGTTGTTTCTAGCATTGTAAACTTCTGGAGCTCCGTTTTTATTCTACCTATCAGCTGTCTGTATGGATACCATTCAAAGCTTGTGTAGTGCTTTTATGTGGTCTGGCTCCCCTAGTCAATCACATAAAGCCAAGGTGAAGTAGGAAGACTTGTGTTATCCCAAGTCAGAAGGAGGATTAGGGGTGAGGCGACTACGTGACTCAATGAGGGTGTATGCTCTTAGTCATATATGGCGTCTATTCACCTTAACTGATTCTTTATGGGTTTTCTTGGATTCAAAACCATCTCTTGCATCATAGTTCATTCTGGGATGTTCGTGATAAGTCTAAGGGTTCATGGATTTGGAGGAAGCTACTCAAGATGCGTGTGCTGGCTTATCAGTTCATACGAGTTGAGGTAAGGAATGGTAAGAGAGCTTTCTTTTGGCACGATGACTGGCTGCAGTTGGGAAAACTTATAGACATCACAAGAGGGATGGGCACTCGCTATCTAGGAGTGGCTCGTAATGTTCAAGTCCATGAGGCTGTATCATATAACCAGTGGAATGTACAGGGCCAATGGAGTCGTAAATTTTATGATTTGCATCTTAGAATCCAAGTAGAATCGGTCCCTAATATCTTGAAAGGTGAAGACAAGTTTCTTTGGAAGCATAGAACGGATGTCTATGAGGATTATTTCTGAGCATCTAACATGGGAACAATAAGATGTAAAAAGAGTGAAGTGTCTTAGGAGCAGAAGTGTATGGTTTCCACAAGGTGTACCTCAGTTTGCTTTTCTTTTTTGTTTGCAATTCAGGATAGACTGTCCACGTGAGATAGAATGAGAAAATGGGGAATCCAACAAGCTTGTGTTTTCGGTGGAGAAAGGGATGAGACACGTGATCTCTTGTTTTTTTGCATGTCCTTATTCCTATACAGTATGGGATTGTGTTGCAGGAAGACTAATTGGTAGGTTGGTAGGAGAATAAACCTGAGTCGGTAGGACATGCTAATGTTCATCCAAGAAGGCCCTTATACTCAGTTGGACCAAATCATTGTCAGATTGATGTTTCAGACGGTTGTGTATCATGTATGGCGAGAGAGCAACACCAAAAGGCATCAGCAAGGACTACATGGGAATGGGCAGATGATATCCATAGTGAACAAGACCATCAAAAACAGATTTTTTTCACTTGGGTACAAAGCTGATCATAAACTCAACAGACTATTAAGGAGATCGTTTGAAGTGGCTGGTTAGGGGTAGCATAGTTCATATATCTGTATACAAATAAGAAAATAGTATTTTTAGTCTTATTCTTTATAAATGCTCTCCTTTGATTAATCAATAAATTTAAAAATTCATCAAAAACAAAAATTAAGTATAAATATAATCATAAAACAAAAGTAAGTATAAATAAAATCATTGGGAACTTTAACACAGATAAATATTCTATGACCAGCATCAAATTTCGTGAACGTAATCCAAAAGTATTGTCGTAACAATGCCAAGGCTTTCAAACTGAGGCAATAGAAACTGAATTAATGATGACAAAAAAAAGTAACTAAATTATATAATCAAGAAATAAGAAGGCAAAAGGAAATGTGCAAAAGTAAACGTTATGCAAGACGTAAAAGAATAAATTACACAAGAGGAAGAACTATTTTGTAGTTAATTTTTAATTAGGGTTTTAACTTTCATTTAAAATAGAAATGTAGTAATATATTTACTTATTAAAAATTTAGTAATATTGTTTAAAATTCCAAAAAATCTCTTATAACTAAAACTGTCCATTAAGTAATATTTTAATCCAAAAATATATATTTTATTTGTTTATTAATATTAGTAAAAATCTTTTTTTAAAAATATGTCCCATTAATTTGGATGTTCTAATCCATGTTTAGATGGATTGTGTTTTGGGTCAGCCCTACCTTTATGTTATGTGCTCTTTGGATAGGCGTTCTTCGTCTTCTACATTTTTCTTTAAAGTTTATTGACTTGTTTCTATGTGATGCTGAAAATTTATTTGTTATACTCTGTAATCATCATGTCCACTTCCTATCTTATATTATGGCTTTGGATTTTGTCTTTTTTTTTGGAACATAAGGCTTGGGCTTATACTCATATATTCTTTTTCTTCCTTAGATCAATCTTGGATTTTGTTTTTGTTCACAACAATCTTTTCGGATAAAACCTCATTTTTTTAACTAAATCTATAAAATAATATATTTGTACATCTTAATAATATTATTTGAAAATTCAGTTTCATGTGTTTCACTCATGTTAATTTTATGATAGTTTTTTTTGTCAATTGTTTTATTACTTTAAAGATTACAAGGGTTTAAAGCCAAAATATTACATTTTGTTGGGACATTATCCTAGCTCTTTTTGCTAACTGGTCAACATGTTGAACATAGTTTCTAGGGACATGCTTAAAAGTAAAATTATTCAACCTGTCTAAGCTAAGGACATCTTGCTCGGTGTCAATTTGTTTTTGGAGATGATAGCCTCACTTGACTGAATATTAGCATGTCTTGCTAATTTTTCAGTATAGTTTATTTTCAGAGCCTGTTATGCTTGCTCTCAGATGCATGATTCTTTGAACATCTTCATGATGGAAGAGATTGTACAATAAGGGAAGATTTCATGAAATAGTTTTAGGAAGAAAGAGATCTTGTACCTTTAGGAAAGGAAAACATGATCCACAAGGACCTCTGGGAATAGGAGAAGGTTCTCCTAGCAGCCAATTATCTTTCCAAACTTTTATATTAGCTCAATTTCCTAGTGCCTAGTGAGCTTCTATGCGGATTAGGGGTTGGCTTTGTATTATGCTTCTCCATGTATTTTTGTGATATTTAGCTCTATACACTCCGGCTAATAAAGAAGAGGGAAGGGTCATTAACCTCAAGGCTTGTTTTGCAAGTAAGGCCTTATTAAAAGCATGCATATTTCTAAGCCCCAAGCCTCCTTCTTTTTTTCGACAGAGTGATCTTGCTCCAAACTATCCAAGGTGGAATAACAATCATGGCTTGCAGACCACAAAAATTTCTCATCGCTTATGTTATCTTAAGTATTAGTCCTTTAGGTAGCGTAAAGCAGGACATTGTGTAGGTTGGCATTGCCGCGATGACTGCTTTCAAGAGGATTTCTTTACCAGCTATCTAGCATGTTCTTGATTCTTTGTGTTATATATACTGGAAAACCTCCTTACGCCTTCTACCAATATGGTCAGGGAGTCCTAAATATTTACCAAAACCTTCTATTTTTGTAATACCAAAGAACTTAGTTATGCTTCCTTGTAATGAGCATGGAGTAACTTTTGCAAATATTATCCCTAGCTTATTGTAGTTGATTTCTTCGCCTGAAGATTTTGTATAGTTGAAGGATTTGTGATAAGTTGCACTCTTCTTCCTCAGTTGCTTTGCAAAAAAATTCAATGAGTTATCTACAAAAAGCAAATGAGATACTACCACACCACTTCTAGAAGCCTTTAAACCATTGATTTTTTTTTTATTGGGTATGTTTTTCTTAATCAGTCTTTCTTTAGAGACCTTCGGTGCATAAAATATATAACTATAGAGAGATAGGATCACCTTGTCGCAGTCCTCGCCTCGGTGTTATTGTTATAGTTGACTCTCCATTGATCAACACTGAATATGTGACAGTTGTATTGCACTTCATGATCCAAATTCTCCACTGATCACAAAAACCCATCTTCTTCATCACTTCATCTATAAAACACCATCTTATCAAAGCCTTTTTAATGTATAGTTTCAAAGCCATAAATTTGCTTTTAAGGTTCTTGATGTGCAATAAATGCAGTAATTCATGGGCAATAAGTACATTATCTATAATTAGCCTCTTAGGAATAAAAGCATATTAGTTTTTGGAAATTATGTTATCTAACCATGGTTCCAGTCTCTCAGCTAGCACCTTAGATATTATTTTATATGACACATTGGCTAGACTGATAGGTCTATAATCCCTAATTGAGGATGAGTTTTCTATCTTAGGAATTAGGCATATGTGGGTCTGATTAATCCTAGGATCCAGCTGATTCTACTCAAAAAAATAATTTAATAAATGAAATAACACCTGGTTTAATGGTTTTTCGATGTTGTCGGTAGAAGCTTGGTGTCATTCCATCAAGTTCCAGAGCCTTCTCAGGGTTCATTTTGAAGACTGCATTCTTGATTTCATCCTCTGTCACTGGAGAAGTGAGCTTCCTGTTAATGTCTATTTTTATTGTTACGGGAATGCCATCCATTAGAGAACTATCAATGTTACCTCCACTGCTCTTATACAAATCTGCAAATTACTTTTGAATATGAGTATGGATGTTTTTGGCTTTAGACAGAGTCTTCCCTTGATCATCATGAAGATGTGATATTCTGTTGTAGTGTTCTTTGTCTAGTTTTACTATGAAAAAATGTGTTTTTATCACCCGTTTGAAGCCGAAGAACTCTACTCTTTGTTCCCTAGTATTTCTCTTCCAGTTTGTATTGTATCAGAGTTGAATCTTCAAACCTGAGAGGTAAGTGTAATCAATAGAAGGCGAGTTATAAGCAAGCTAGATTTATTTTTAAGATATTGAATGAGCCGACAAGCTGACACTATTTTTACATTCTAAAACATAGCATCACCCCCACTACTGCCACAAGCCGACACTATTTTTACGTTCCCATACCCTAGTTCAATTGTTAAGTTTTTTACTAGACTATCTACATTTTAGTTTCCACTAGAAGCATTATATCAGGGTTATAGTGTCTCTTGATATCTTTGATATCTGGAATTGTCAAGGGCTTCCTAAACCTTGACAATTCCAGTGTAAGAGCCTCATGTTTGGTTTAGTGGTTTGAGGAGAAGCACTAAACCCTTTTTCAATGTTTTCCGTCTCAAGCCTTTTTTGTTGATGTAGTAGCTTCATCTTGGTTATCATCACGAACTTTTCTCTTAGTTCCATGTTCCGTTGAAGGAGAAGTTGGAGTAGCTTACTAGTCAGTTGGAGTTCGATTGGCATTAGTTTGATGTTGCTGAGCGCCTTGTATGTCTGGAACAGCTTGCACATCCATTGTTGTGCTTGAAGATTCTCCCACCTCTCGCAAATATGTACTCCCCAATGGAGTCTGAGCGTTCTTGAGTTTTCATGTGTGGATTAGTTCTAATATCCATCAGCTCAAATTGTCGCTACTGCATCTGAACATAGTTGTTGCAAGCTTTGTACTCATGTTTTAGACTACCACATAAAGTACAAACTGTACCTAAATTTCAACTCCACATGCTCCTTGTTATTCAATTATTCCACTGTTCTTGAGATCAAACAAAATTTTCACCCAGACTTTTGCTTTTCTTTTTAGATTAGGTTCAACTATAGTTATCTCTTATATGTATCCTAGCTTGGAGCCAATAATTTCCACAATACCATGACAGCGATAGACATTCAGGAGCTTGTGGGTCTGAACTCTGAAAGGGATATGTTTCAGGAATTGACTTCAATTACACCATTTTTCTAAGGAAACTTGCCAACCCCTATAGTTGTATGGTTGTTTCGCCAATACCATGAGAAGATGATGTTCGGTTTGAAGTGAAAGTTGACCGTTCCGTCATTGTTCACTCCCCCCAGCAACTTTCCCTACTAGCTCCCAAATCTTAGGTAGCGTTACCTTGATTCCTGCATGACTCTGGTGTTCTGGGTTGAGACCTTTAGCCACTAAGAATAAGCTATGATCCTTTTCAAAGTCCCTTTGCGCTTCTTTGTGCACCTACCATCGCGAGTTGTCCACTCCAAGCTTGAGATCTTGTAACACTTTCCATATATTTTTGTTGGACCAGGCTCTTGATAAGCTTGTCGATTTTGATCAATGGTATGTTCTTCACATTGCATCTTGAGAAATCAAAGCTTTTGTTGTGGATTGAAAATCGATCGAGATTACCCGAGGATTCTAGAGAAAACTCCTTGCGAAGGTATTAGAGAGAGAATTTTTTATTTCAATAAATCATCTGTTTAATTTTTATGATGGTTAGTAAGGAGATACCTTTAATGAGTTAAAAATCACATCTAATTACTATTATTAAATATATTTTTCTTTTGTTCAGTAGTTTATGTTAATTGGATTTAATTTAATTTTTTTATTTTTTCAAATAACATATAATAAAAAAGAAAAAATTTATGTGTGTTCTTTCAAAATTTTATCACTTACTTTTCTTTATGCAGTCCTACTTATCCTCACTTTATTTTTACTAATACTTTTTGGAAAATCAACATATATCAAATTATAGAAACAAAAATATACTTACACATCAATACTATTAAAACAAAAGCAATATTTATCTACTTATAAGTAGTCTATGTTAGACCATAACATTTATTTAATTTCCTATTTAATCTCCTACAATTAACTTAGTTATTATTAAATATATATTATAAATAACCAATTATTTAGTATTTTCAAATTAAGATATCTAAGAAGATATTCTTAAGTATCTTTTCCTAAGATTAGATTTTAATAATATCTTTTAATATCTTCTATTTAAATTTAAATATACATTTATTTTTAATATTTACTTTTAAATAATAAAAATCATAATTAATATTAATTATAATTAAAAATGAATACTAATTCATTTTTCATTTATATAATAAGAAATAAAAAATTATCATATTTATATATATAATTTATATTCATAATTAATTACTACACTAAGTAATAAATATTAAGAAACTTAATCCATTTATTAAATATTTCATAAATTATAAAACAACAGAATCAAATATATTCATAAATTTTACAACATACTTAAACTTATTAAAAATATTAAAATATGATATATAAACTAACAAATAATTTCATAAATTAGTATACATATTTAAATTTAAATATTAAATTATTTAATATATTTATTAAGTATGATACAAGTAAAATGACAATATTTAATTTGTATAGTAACTCTGACAAATAAATATAATAAGAAAATAAATTTTACCAATATAAAAATTAAAAAAATGTACTATAATTTAAAGTTTTAAAATATAAATAACATTGATACGAGGTAGGTTATATAAATAAATTATCTTATTTTCATAAAATTATATTCATGTAAATTTTATTTTGGTCATATATACTTTAGAAAAAATGTTTTTATAAAAAAGATACATATATATAAGATTTTAAATTTTCAGTAAATAAGTTTTTGAATAAAAATTCATATCACGCTTAAAACTATATAATAAAGGAAAATTAAAAAATATTAAAATGTCTCAAATAAATTATGAAATTAAATTAAAATTTTTAAATAAACCAAAAAAATCTAATAACACATGAACAATAAAAGTAAACTAAATAAATAAATAAGCAAGTATATTTATTTCAAATTCAAATCAATAAATTGTAATAATCGTATACGAAATCGTTGATGCTCAAATCTATTTCTATTTTAGTATGCATCCTCTCAAATATTGATCTTTACGTTTACAACAAAATGATAATTAGTTTGACTAAAATTTTGTATGACTAACTTTTGTAAAATCAGAGCATCACATTCATAATATATCCACCATTCATTTAAACATTCATAAATTAGAAACTTTAAATATGCATCCTCTCAAATATTGATCCTTACGATTACAACAAAATGATAAATTAGTTTGACTAAAACTTTGTATGGCTGACTTTTGTAAAATTAGAGCATCGCATTCATAATATATCCACCATTCATCTAAACATTCATAAATTAGAAACTTTAAATATGAAAATTTAAGTCATATTGTAATACATAATGAGTCATCCAAAGGTTCAACCGGTAGCCAAGTCTCAGGTTTTAGTGGGTTTCAAAAACGATTTTAAAAGAAAACAAACCGGATTACATATAGAGTCATCGGTTTTTCAGTTTAACTGCGGGTCTGGGTCGTGTTTCAGAACACTGAATATAACACTTCATGTGTAACATTTAAATGTAGATATACAATCAAAAATGTAAATTTATATTATATAAATTTAGTTTATATCAAAAATATTTCTGCACTTTCAAAGCGCGGGTCAAAATCTAGTCTAAGATTAAAAACTAAACGAATACGATAAATAAAACTAATCTGATTTGGTTCAATAAGAATAAAAAAATAACTACAGTTCAATTGAAGAATTATATGTAATTCAATATACCCACAAAACGAGTAACTGAACTAACTGTGTACGACTGCATTTCACATGTTTTAAACTTTTAATATAATCTTCAGATTGACAAGAAAAAAATATCTAAATGGATCATGGACCAAGAAAATTTTCCCTTTAAAACCGTAGATTAAAGAAAGCATTAGGATATGGGTGTTACATGATCAATAGAGGCCATCGTTGGAAGATTTCTATAGTTTCTTTTATGTATCAGAAACGTCCGCAACAGTGTTTGGTTGTTGCTGATGCTTCATTTGAACTTTGGTCTGTATCTAATTAAATTTAATCATTTTTCACATCACGGGATAAATCTGTTGCGTTGTAAGCATTATAGTGTTAACTTTTTACAATAGAACACGGACTTGTGAAAAACAAAATAATTTTTGGAAACAATATGTGTAGTCAGTGATTGCATGATAAATGCAAAATGAATCTATGACATCATTCTCCGGCAAGCATACTCGAACAAAGTCTGAACTGTGCCTTTTGCTGATGTTTCATTTGGTAGGTTAAGAAGCCTAGAAACCCTGGAGAAACCGATATCATGTTTCATTAGGGAACTAGGCTCTGGTTCTAGTTCAGGTTCCAGACCAAATTGTTTCTGTGTGTTACTGGTTCTTGTCAGTGCCCATTGCATAGCCCATATGGCAAGGGGACGCATGTAAGTCAGTGATCTATACTGATCATTTGTGTTCCAAGCTTCAGGAGTCTGAAACGAGTAACTGTTCAAACACATACAACCCGTTTGTATCAAACACTTGAAGGAATACATGGATATGTCAGAGAGTGATATCAAAATAAAGCTTACCCTAGTCCGCTTTCCGACCAGGCAGCTTCATATACCCCACTCGCAGTCTGAAACGCCATTTCAACTAAACCTTCTTGGATCATTGTTGCAGACAGCGCGTAAGTAACACCAGACCATATCTCTCGTGATTGCATCGATGCTGTATCAACTTTCCCATCAGGGTGCATCCCGTTTACGGCCCCACGTTTTCCATCTTTAATCTTCATCACATTGAAGTTGTAGACTTTCTCCAAAGCCATTCTGGCCTTGTCTTCATCAACAATAGGCAAAAGACCTGATGCTCTCGCGTACCTGCACTTGTATGATCATTACCATATTATTTGTCTAACTAAAACAATTCTTCTAGAAAAAGAGGAGGGGGAACAAACCATTGACCAGCTAGTTGATCAGCTTGTATAGACGAGCTATATCGACTGCCACTGTTATCATAATTAAAATAAGATCCATTCCACAACTTCTTCTCGTACACAACCTTAGCTTTCTGAAACTTTGACCAAAAATAGTCCTGAGAGTTCTTGTCACCAACTTCACGTGCCAATGCGGATGCAGCTTGCAATGCAGCCACCCAAAGTCCACCACAGTAAGCGCTAACACCAGATGCAGACCATGTATCGTACGTCTGATCAGGAAAGCCTTCGTTCTCAATCATTCCATCACCATCTTTGTCGAACTGAGCCATATATGCCATTGCCACATACACTGAGGGCCACACCGCTAATGCAAACTTTTTGTCTCCTGTAGCAACTACGTCCCTGTACACCTGGAGGACGAATTTGGGGTTTAAATCTTTCCACCGATCAGTGTTGTGAAGATTGTATCCGTTAACCTCAAACCAAGGATCGTTGATGCCTAAGTCATGAGGAACTGCACCAAGAACTTTCCTCTGAACCCATTGTCCTTCACTAAGAGTTTTCACTTTAGTGGGGTCGTGTAGCATGACCGCAGCAGCAAAGTCTCTCTGGATACTAAGTTCTAGTTTTGGAAAAAGCATCACCAGTGCGAAAGACGCATAGAAATGAACATCGTAGGTGTTCCACATACGGTATTCGATCCCTTCTAGGTAGAGAAAGTGCCCAATGTTCTCTTCTCCTTCTTCTAGTAACTTTGTGCCAAATGCAGAGTTTGATGCTGTTGATGCATGGAAGTTGCTCAAGTGTAGAAGCCATTTTTTCAAGAACGGAGACTGCTGTATCATTCTTCTGCTGTGGTGCATCATCTATAATGTTCTTCAAACCAGATTGAGATTTATCAAGTGAAAACTTCTTTTCTCTGACTCCTGCCAAGCTGTGTAGTGGAGATGTTCCATCTGCAAGAACATTACATGAGAACGAACATTGCATCACATTGCCATGCTGAAAGAAAAATAGTCTATCATATGAAATCTACCTGTCCAAAGAGTTCCTCCAGAATTAAGATAATAAAGCTCATTGAAGAGAGTGATAGGGTACCATGCAGGCAGCCTTTTATCTTCAAGTATTGGTCTCTGCCATTCTTCTATCCAAGACTCCCATTGACTATGTCCTGTTTCATAATAAGAGTGTCAGTGTAAGCGCTTCATTCTCAAGTATAATCTGTTATAGGAATATTACCAAGAATAGCATCATAAGCAATTTGTGCTGCAGCATTGCCATGAGTGCCATAAAACTTTGTGTAACGCCTGAGAAGAATTATGTTTTAGGAAGGCCATGATCCACCATTAGGTAAAGTTACTTAGAAACTCTTCTTACCTAGAATATATTTTCCCACTAGGAAATTGCACTTCAGGGCAGTCCCAAGCCAAAGAAAATGTGAAAATGCATGACTCTCCCGGTAAGACTGTCGCAGAAGCAGCTACTGCTGCCCCTATGGATGACCCATGTTCAGATTGCGTCGACGCCTCAGAAGTATCAAGGTGATCAAAAGAACCATGCTGTAACAAAATATCACCTTGTTGAATCATATGTAAGAATAAAAATGTTAGTAACCTCTTTAAGAATACGCCAACCTTTTTGATAATCTCCCACATATCTTTGGCTGTGATTCCATTTTGCTTTCCAGATACTGTGAAGAAAGGGCAGACTGAAACACTTACACCATCCGTCTCCTGAGATGAAATGGCATATGACAGTGATGGTAATCCGTTTGCTGTTCTGTCTCAAATAAAAATGCAGAGAATCAAAAGTTTGAAAAATTCAGAGTAATATGAAGCTTTACACAAAGAATATGGAAGAACTTACTTATGGTGTAAGAGCACACCCTTGACTCCATCATTCATCCTATCAATAATCATCAATATTGAGTTATTATAAACACAGACAAAAAGTTGAAGATAAGTCTGGTGGGTGAGTAGAGAAGCAAAAGTATTTTATTTGTACATTATCTTGGAGTTGTAGTGGCCACCTGAGAACTCTGAGTCTCCCCCAACAGAATTCTAAACCAAGGACATCACTATTGTAAAACTAAAACCAAACAAAAAACGAATGAGTTCAAAAGCTTATCTCACCGCCCAAGTAAAGAGCAATGTCGCATCCGCACTAGTGTCTCCGAGATTATGAATCTGTATGAATAATGAGTCCAAACTCATCAGTAACATATATGGTAGCTCTACATCATGAAAAAAAAAGAGTGGACATACGGTGAAAGTGAAAACAGACACAGGAAAACTGCTTTCTTTGTAGTTGTGAGGTATAAAAGGGGAAACTTGACGACAAACAATTCTAAGCTCTGGATCAGGTTCACCTGTACATCCAAGTTTTTTTTTAGCCTCATACAACAAATAAACGCAGCAAGTGTGAAACTATAATTACATAAAAGCATATTATATTACCCTCATATATTGTCCAAGACCTCGGATATAAAGCATGATATGTAGACTTGTCTCCTTTCAGATTCCAGTCCCATGAACCAATTCCAGATTCCGACTCTTGTCTGTTTCGAATATATATATAACTTTGAGAAAAAAAGAATATTTGTTATCTGCAAGCAGGCCAACAAGCAGCAGAGAGTACTGTAATAGCTTACTTTGTTAGCTTTGGGTTCCAAGGACATAAGACGCTGGAGTACTTTTTACCATTGGCCCGGGTAACAAATGCCTGCATCAGTAAAATTTTCACACATTTACTAAAATCATGGAGAGCAATGAATGTACCCCATATGTTGCTGTCATCATCATAATATACAATCCTGCAACTATCTTCTACCATTTTTTCTCCTGAAAAGTCTAATATATATGTAACTTACTGAGAACTGATTAGCAAGAACTGGTTCATCTTCACATTTTGGAGGGAATAGCTGCCATCTCTGGAATTCACCTTTTAAACTCCTTCCTATGCTACCAGAACTGCATTTAGTCATAGTTTAAAATACATATACAGTGAATAGAAAGCTTACAATTGTGATCAGGAAGATGGAACTTGATAAGAAAAAAAAAACATACCCAATACCTCCAAGTGGAACACCATGGCAAGACGTTACAGAGTGCTTAGAAAATGGATCTATGAAGGCCAACTGCAGTTAATAAGATTGTTACAATATGTACCAACAAAAAAAAACGCATTTGTGGAGATGTCCAATTTTTTTTACCCTTCCCTTGGCAGCTTCTTCTCTGACAAGAAACCATAACCGAATGCCAATAGGAGCCTACAGAAACGAAAGATTTCATAAAGAGTGAACATGAAAAGCACATTATTGTTTGAACTGAGTTTGATCGGATCTAAGTAATAGAGAGACAAAACTCGTTGGTGGGTTAGTACAAAAATGTTTATTAGATCGGGAAAACGTTTGTAGGTTTACAAATAAGGAAAAGAAAAGAGGAGGTGAACCAGTGCTCGCAGATATTCTAATTTTGCTGTTAATTATGATGTTTTCCTAATTTTCACATATTCTAAATTGCATAACAATGTTTTCTACATGCTAAGCATTTATCTACCGAATAGACAAGATGAAATGCCGACAGTAGCGTTTTAGAATTATAGGTACCATCTGGAGAATCTCTTTAGCAGTCAGAGCGAATTCCCGGGGAGCCTTTGCGTCACTGTCTATCTTTCTTTGCCATGTCAACGATGCAGGTACTGCCGGATCAACCTGCTGATTGCATAAGTATGCGAAACAATATAGTTACCAACACGAATAAATCATGTAAGAAAGCAATATTGATAAGTAATAAGTTTACTATATCCCACTGGTTGTCCCAGTCTTAGGTCATAAGCATCCTTCTCAACAAGAAAATATCTCCAAACAATTAAACTCAGAGATGAATCTAAATAAGAACTTATATCTGATGCAGATCACATACTTGAGGAGTCTAAGAACTAACTATAAAAGAATCCAGCAAGTTTAAGCAATCCAAATTATCTGTAGAAGCAATTCAAAAAGCTTACTTTAGTAGCAGAAGACTTGAAATCTTCACCACTATCCATGAAGTTTTCCTCAGACATTGTTCCTGAAACACAAACACAACCCTTGTGGTTCCTTGTACAACTGAACAATCCTAACTACTTCTTCATCTACCCTTTTTCTCTAATTAATTGGCTAACTGATTAAAGGATATTTTTCACATCTTAAAAAACCCAATATGAAGAACTTTTGTTTGTGTGTTTTAAATCCAAAAGAACAAGTATAAACAATACACAACAATATAATTATGCATTCGGATTATTCATTAAGATAAAAATTATCAAAAGATTACTCTGAATTTTGATGCAGGAGAAGGATGAGAGGGGTTGAATTGAACAAGCAATTGGATCAAGAAAACCAAAATAATGTGGGAAACAAAATTAAATCGGGAGAATTGTTTTGTCAGAGACGAAGAATATTTTGATTGATCAGAAAAAAAAACTTTTGAAAAATTGGAGGACTTTTTCAACAGAAAGTGACTGGTGATGTGTAGTTGTTCCTTGTGGACAATCGATTTTGATAAAATATCTCCTGGATAATTGGATAATGGCCCCTTATATCTTCTTAATATGCTTAATCATAATTATGTTGATTTTTATATATTCAACTTTATCTCTTTAGCAGTATAACAATTCAATTTACAAAAAGTCAGAGAAGCAACGTAGAGACTTTTTGTAACTAAATGCTAGGATTCGCAAAATAAAGGAAAGAAATTGTTCAGTTAATAAAAGGAAAGAAATTGTCAAAGAGTATTTTATTTGCAATTAATCATATTTAAACTAATCTTATATACACAACCCAGAACATGTCCTAATAGTTGGAAATAAA